>JAEANM010005400.1:0-19660 GCA_017656035.1 Myanophis thanlyinensis
CTCTTCTCTTCTCTTCTCTTCTCTTCTCGTCTCTTCTCTTCTCTTCTCCAGGGTGATTGAGAGTGCTCTGCTTGTTAGAAACTAAGCAGAACATTTCTCCCTTCAATCACCCTGGAGAAGTCAACCCAATTTGATTAACAAACCTTTTTTTCTTTTGAGGTCAGTACGTTGCCCTGTCAAGTGGACTGTCATTGTTGTTCTTTGTCTTTTTGAAGGATGCTTCAGGAAAAGTCCTGGATCATTGGAGTATCATGACCAGCGAAGAAGAGCTGGCTACCTTGCAGCAATTTCTGCGTTTTGGGGAAACCAAGTCCATTGTGGAGCTGATGGCCATTCAGGAGAAAGAAGGGCAATCCATTCCTGTCCCCACGACCACAACCAGTATGGATATTAGAGCCTTCATCGAAAGCTGCAATCAGAGAAACTCAAATCTTCCGGCTTCTTTAGACAAAATGCACCCCATCCACGTCCATCATTTTGAAAATATGGTCAATAGCATGGCATTTATGCTGCCCTTTCAGTTTTATAGCCCCGTTCCTCCACCTCTGATTGGTTCTCTCCCAGAGAGGCTCTTGATGGAGTCCTCTCAAGATCACAGCCCTGACTTAAAACAGGATGACTATATACCATTTGCTGAAAACAGTTTCTTAACTTCCAAGCCATCCTTTCAACCAGAAAAGGAAAAGGGGACCATCAGCCCAGACCTCACTTCAACACCAAAAGAGGACGTTTCACCAAGCGGTTTGAAAACTCAGATGGCGTCCTCCAAGCTGGAAACAAGCCAGGTATCTCAAGAAACTAAGATGAAGTCAGTGGACAAAAACGGTGCCGGAGTGAGGAAAGGGCGTGTTTTCTGTACAGCCTGTGAGAAGACCTTTTACGACAAGGGCACGCTGAAGATCCACTACAACGCGGTCCATTTGAAGATCAAACACAAATGCACCATCGAAGGCTGCAACATGGTGTTCAGCTCGCTGAGGAGCCGAAACCGTCACAGTGCCAACCCCAACCCAAGACTTCACATGCCCATGAACCGAAACAACCGGGATAAAGATCTCCGCAACGGGTTGTCCATCCGAGGTCTGGAGGAGAACAAAAGGACTGACTTGGCTCTTTTACCGCCCGATCACAGATCGGTTCCCATCTATGGGAGTTCTGGTCCCGATTCCAAAACCCAACCAGGTTTTCACCATAGCGGACACAACGGTGTCCTCTTTCCCAATTTGAAGACGGTGCAACCAGTGCTTCCCTTCTACCGCAGCCCGGTCACCCCAGCCGAAATAGCGAACACACCAGGTACGCTCCCTTCTCTACCTCTGGTTTCCTCATCGGTACCTGAACCGCAGGGGTCCAGTGAGTTGCCCTTTGATCCGTTGCCTAAGAAAAAATCCCGTAAGTCTAGCATGCCCATCAAGATAGAGACAGAAGCCGTTGACACCACCACTAGCCCAGCTAATGAAGTGGCCAGTTCAGAAGATGATGGGACTTCAAAGGCGGTAAGTGAAGGGCCTGTGGAGATGGGGGTGTCTAGGATAGACCAAAATACCAATCATCTCGTAGAAAAGAAAACTCACTCAGAGGTGTTGGGGACGTCCGTTCCCAAGGTTGGAGGGCTCAAAACTTTGCAGGCTGTAGAGATGGACAACCAGGGCACTGCAATGCACAAACTGCATAAGCCAGACCAAGACAAATCACTAAGGATAGTCTCTTGCAAACATGCGCGTGACGCCTCCAACCAACACCACGACGTGACCAAAGCATCAACTGAGCCCTACAGCCACCTTAGAGAACAACTGAATTACAGGATCCCAACGAACGACTGGCCCGAACTGCATTACCACTTGTTGAGTGGGAGCAGTTTCAGCACGCTATCCAACCGGAGTGTGGCTCTTCCCGAGTTTGAAGTGTGTAAAGAGGCGGATCCCGGCCCTCCCCGGGCGCTGGGGTTTCCGCAGGAAGATGCCCGCTTTCGTTGCGACCTCTGCCTGAAGACCTTTAAAAACCCTTACAGTGTAAAAATGCATTTTAAAAACGTGCATCTCAAAGAAATGCACACTTGCGTTGTGGAGGGTTGCAATGCCGCATTTCCCTCGCGTAGAAGCCGAGACAGGTAAGGATGGCTTGGACAAAATCAGTGTATACCCCCTTGTGTTTAAAATAAATGGGATTACACAAGAGGGTTTCTTTCATGTTTTTATGGGGTGGGTGGGATTGCAACAATCTATCGTGCTTGTTTTACTGGCCCATTACATTCTTTTGTCAGAACAGTATTGAGATGAAATTCCATTGAACTAAATTCTGCTTTTCAGAAGGCAAGGAGGTGGCTGTATTACTGGTAGACGATGAGAATGGAAAATAAATCCATTTTTAAGAGAGATTATAAAGGGGTTAAGTACCGCTTCATATTCCACCTTATTTATTTATTTTAAATAATCTATTGGGAACCAATTTTATAGGGGTTCTTTCTCCTTGCCGGGGTTTTCTATAGATGTTATAAAGCAAGAATGAACAATCATGTCTTTCTGCAAATCCAGTGGGAGATTCCTCTGTATTTTTAATTCTTTTTTTTTTTATTGCTGTCACCATTTCTATTCCTGCCGTTCTAATATCCATTAAGCAAACCCTGGTCTGTTTTTATCTTGGGAGGTTTCGGAAGAGTATGGAGTTCTTTGGAATTGTCCTGGCCCTACCATTTCTGGAAAGTAGCTTCTGGCCCAAATGAAGTCCTCCTCATTGTTTTTAAATCCAGCTAACTCAGAGAAGGAATGAGAACAAAGATGCTTCTGTGGCAATCTGGAAGTTTGAAGGCAGATTGAAGAGTCTGAGCTCTTGAATGGAGTCCTTGGGTCTTGCCAACACTGGTGTCAGGGACCTGATGACACCATGACTTGTCCTTCTACAAGTGTTGAGTTAGTCTTTCACTTCGTCCTAGAGAGACTCACATCCTCACCAACTACAGTTAGTCCTAGTGACCGTTCCAACTTGCAACGGAACTGAAAAAAGTGACTTATGGTTGTTTTTCCCATTTACGACCATTGTAGCATTCCCACCATCACACGATCCCAATTCAGATGCTTGACAGTTGACTCATATTTATGATGGTTGCGATCTCGGTTTTGTGACCTTCTGACAAGCAAAGTCCACGGGGAAGCCAGATTTGCTTAACAACCACGTTCCTAACTTCACAACGGCAGTGGCTTGCTTAAGAAAATTTCCTGAAATGGGGCAAACCCCACTTAGCAAAAAAATCTCACTTAGCAAGGAATTCTGGGAGTTGAAGTCCACAGGTCATAAAGGAGCCATAGCTCCCCATCCCTGTTCTACATGAAAGAACATATGTTTTCTATTTTTAAGCCAATACGTCCCAGGTAGTCCTCAACAAACAACCACTGTTGACCCCAAAATTTCCATTGATAAGCAAGATTGGGTTTTGCCCGATGTGATGATCTTTCCCAACACCGTTGTTCAGTGAAGCACTGCCATTTCTAAATTAATAATGGGTTCATTAAGTGAATCTGGCTTCCCCATTGACTTTGCTTGTCAGGAGTTCTCAAAAGGAAAGAAAATCACTGCAGCCGTCATAATTACATGGGATTGCCAAGTATGCAAATTTTAATCAGGTGATCCTGGGGATGCTGTCACAATCGTTAAGTGTGAAAAGCAGTCGCATTTTCAGCGCTGTTGTAGCTTCAAACAGTCGCTAAAAAAATAGTTGTTGCAAATCAGCCCCCTCTCCATGGTCTTTAATGTTAGTTTTGGATTCCTACAATTCTATCGCTGTGATGTGCTTTGAACTGGCCCGGCATTGATGGGAAGAGCTCCACACACCCTGTTCTTCTCCATTCCACCTGTTTCAAAAAATAACTTAAACAGGATAACAGAGTTGGAAGGGATCTTGTAGGTCCAACTTCCTGTCCAAGCAGGAAGATCCTACAGATCCTACACCGTTTCTGACAGATGGCAGTCCAGGCTCTTTTTAAAAGTCTCCAATGATGAAGCTCCCAAAACTTCTGAAGGCAACTTCTGTTCCATGGGTTGATTGTTCTCTCTGTCATAAGATTTCTCCTTATTTCCAGGTTGAATCTCTCCTTGTTCAGTTTCCATCCATTATTCCTTCTCTGGCCTACTGGTGCTTTGGAAAATAGCTTGACCCCTTCCTCTCTGGGGCAGCCCCTCAAGTATTGGAAGACTTCTATCATGTCTCCCCTGGTCCTTCTCTTCACTAGACTAGGCCTGGTTCCTGCAACCGTTCATTGTATGTTTTAGTCTGCCATCCCTTTTAACAACACAGTGGTGGAATTCAATTTTTTTTACTCCCGGTTCTGTGGGCGTGGCTTGATGGGCATGGCTGGGGGGGGTCACGTGACTGGATGGGCAGTTTCTGTAAGCAGGGCAAGAAAGATTAGGCTGGAAACCCCAGGATGTTTCTTTCCTGCCTTCCTTGCAGGATTAATACTGTAAAATGGAAAAAAAACAAAAGGAGATTTTTTTTCTAACAACTGGTTCTCCGAACTGCTTAGAAAATTTACTACTGGCTCTAGCGAACCTGCTAGAACCTGCTGAATTTCACCTCTGGTTTAACAACTTTTAATTGTGATTTTTTTTCTAAACAGGAAGCTTTCCTGGTCCTCTTTTTTTTACTCTAAATATTTCACTATTTTTCCCTCCAGACACAGCTCCAATTTAAACCTTCACCATAAACTCTTAACGAAAGATCCCTTGGACATCAGCAAGAACCATTTCAACGCCATCGATCTCTTGAAGGACATGGCCAAAGACGTTTGCCCAGAGGCCTGCTTGAAAGGACATCTGGAGAAACACACGTCGGTCATTTTCAAAAGCACAAACCGAACGGGCAGCTTGGTTTTCCCAATGAGCAAGATCGCCCAAGCCTGTCCTGAGAACTGCGGCGGGCACGACCCCAACGAGGGAGCAGTCCTGGATTTAAGCACGACGTCCAGCGTTAAATCCGAGAGTGGAACTCACTCCTCCTTGGATTCAGATGGAGGCAATGAAGACGACGAAGAGAGCCCTTTAGAAGATAGCAACGAAAGCTGTGAAAGTATTTGTTTGACGCCCAATGAAGAGCTTTACCAAGACTGTTGCCCGGTGGAAGCTCCTCACCCCAATTTCCCAGCCGCCCCTTCCAGCTTGCCAATAACCTGCCACCTCTGCCAAAAAAGCTACAGCAATAAAGGAACTTTCCGCGCCCATTACAAAACCGTGCACCTCCGTCAGCTGCACAAATGCAAAATCCCGGGATGCAACACCATGTTTTCTTCCGTTCGTAGCAGGAACCGACACAGCCAAAATCCCAACTTACACAAGAGCTTGAGTAGGTTGTCCCACAGCCCCCTGTAACAGCTCGGTATTTCAGAGTATTTCAGTCGCTGTGCTGTTCTAATGATCATTTCAGCTTCTTCTTCTTCTTCTTCTTCTTTTCATTCTTGTTAAGCGTCAGAAAGAGGCACGCTTCCCTTGTTCTTCCGTACACCCTTCGTTCAAAATACGAGGTGCAATTCCATTGTCGTTCCGAGGCCCAGTGGGTTTAGGTTTTTCATACTGTCAACGTTGACGCCAATATAATAACGAGAGCCAAAGCCAGCCCACAAAAGTGATATCCCTCAAGTCGGATTATTTTCCCTCCCTCTTCACTCTTCTCTTCTGTTATAAAACAGAAGTCCAGTTTAATGACACCAATGTTTTGCGTTTGACACCCGGACGCCATTTTCAGCACCGGCGCCTGTCTTTTTGTTTTAATGCGTGGCTTCCTCCTTCCAGCTGACTTGTGACAGTATTAAATTAACTGTGGTGATTTCCCCATAATTTATTATTGTATGCCTGGGAACGGCAATGGTGGCAGGTTTAAGAAAAACTGTAGCATTTGATTCTTGGAGTTCTTGGTGGCAGTAGAAATCCTGTTGGAAGACACACAGTTGCGTTCTGTTCTGCTCCATGGCTTGTACACCATTCTCACCACATTTGAAAACAGGGGGATTCCACAGGTTTTCTTCTCGATCTGAAGAACAGAGTTGGCTTTAAGATGACCTATGAACTGCCAGATGCTAAAGCTACTCAGCAGTTCTTGGGTGTCTCTTGAAACTTACTTCCAAGCAACCTCGTATTTTTCTTTGCAAGGAAACCAACCCTGGAAACAATGCAAGTTCTAATTTTTGTTGCTGTTATTTTGGAAAGGCTCTCCATTGACTTTTGAGAGCATCGGCATGAATTATGTACAGGACCAGCGAAACCTGGGATGCATTCAAAGATTTTTGAACCACGTGTAGGACATTTTGAAATGCAACGTATAGTTTTACTGCACTTTTTTTTATTGCTACGTTGATAAAAAGTAAATCCTGGGGACGGGGGGAATGTATTTGAGGTTTTCAAGAACTTGGCAGGAAGTGACATAAAAGAGGGGAAAAATCTATGAATATGAATAGATATCTATCATGTTGATGGACAAATGGTGGGCTGGGCAGAAGATCAATATTTTATTATAACTTTAATATGAATTGTCCACTGACTTTGATGATGTTCTGTTTTGTATTTTCAATATTATTTAGTGTAAATGAATAGTATTCCACATCCTCCTGGTCGTTATGCATATCAGTATGGTGTTATGTCTTACGCACTTAATGACATTGGTATCGGTCCTACATTTTATTTAAAGAACACTTTTGTTCTATTTAATTTTCAATCAGGCGACAGCATTGCTGTGGTTGTGTATGCCATGTACAAAATACATTTGGTGAAATAACTATGATTGGTGAAAGCAACTCAACTAGGTTGATTCATTGTATTCAGCAAGCAATGATGTCAAGGTCACATTAGGTACATATGATACCAAAATGATTCAAGTTCTTTTACGTTTGTTTGTTTCTTTCACCTGAGATCTCTTTCCTCCCCAAATTTTCGCCATTTGCTCCATTTGAAAATCTGTTATTTGTTGTTGCTGTTGTGTAATGTCTGAATAATATTAAGTTAAACAAAAATAGTTTTTTTTCCCCACATTGCAGATAAGATAAACAGGGCAAGCTATATATCTTGGATACTCAGTGATTAATTTATTCTAAGCCACAGAGTGCATACTATCCCATCAAACCCAGTTGCATTATTGTTGCTCTAAGGTGGAAAGGTTGCAGACCCGGTTTATTGTTGCTAGCATCTAAGTTGTTGTTTTTTTTTAAGCCTAATCAACAGTTAGATTGGGTGGGCGCTCCAGATTCATAAGGGAGGGGGCTGTTTGTATCATCAGCTGAGTAATTTCCAAAGAAATATGTCAGTTATAAACTGACTCCTTCAAACCAAACTGGATTTGTGCACTGATTCCAAAATATGATTTTGAAGACTGGATAAAAGAGAACAATAGTGTAGAGCAGGGATGTCCAACCTGGGCGACTTTAGATTCTATTCTGTTCTGTTCTGTTCTGTTCTGTTCTTGTGGAATTCTCCAGGCTGGCTGGGGAATTCTGGGAATTGAAGTCCATAAGTCTTAAAGTGGCCATGGTTGGACATCTCTCCTCTATTGTGTGGATCCAATATTGCTTAAACCCAAAGACTTTTTCATGTGTTTTGGAAGGAAATTCATCCAAGACTTGAAGATCATAAGGTTGCAGCAGCATTGATATGTATATGAAGGCTGAATGGAATGAGTGAATAATAAACCAGGTTAGCAGAAGACAAGAGGGAAGAGTTGCAACTTGCAGCAGGATTAATAAAGTTGGCCAGTCTCTTCCCCATTCCTGCATTTTGTATAAATAAGAACATCTTTTTAAAAGGCGCAGAAGCCAAATACCGTGGATTCTTTAGCATTTCAGACCTTCTCTCCTGGCAAGAGAACAAAAAGGAGGTCTCGGAAGTTACTCAGGAAAGCTCAAGTGATGGGACTCCTCTTCATAAACTTTGACAGCATGAGCAGAAAGTGGTATGAAGATGTAATAAACCAGTCTGAATAGAAACGGGCAATGGCACATTGATGCCATTCCTCTGTTTAAATATGCCAAGCTATGCCCAGATGTTTCATCAGTGCTCACAGACTAAATGAAGCATACCCAGATAACACTTGTGTTGTAAATAGCTGTGCCATGCACTGAACGTACCTTAAAAAAAAAAACACTCTCAGGGAAACAAAGCTCATTGTCAAGAGGAAGATAACACACACACCAATTTGGCAATTCTCAACCTGTGAAAATGGGATTTGGGGGTGACTCTTCGGTTGAGAACTGTTGCTTTAGTTTAGCAGATACTCAGCACAACAGCCCTAGGGAACCGATCTAAGGATGCCGTGTAAGTTGAGTGTAACTACCTACTCAAAGCGTAGGTTTGAGTTTGTCCCCAGCACTGAAAAGAAGTTGGACAGGTTGAACCTGCATTGTTTCTCCTAGGTTGATGGTTGGACGCATGGGATCACCAAGAAATCACCCCGAGAAAAAGGTGGAAACAGGATATAGCTGAATAATTAAATACTGTATTTCGTTTTGTTGTTCTACAAACATAGGTATTCATTTCAAGGTTGGATTCCTGTTTTTCAGGGTATGATTTTTGGTTGAAAGACAGGACAATCTTATCCCATGTTGTTTCATGATTAAAAGTCAAGTTTTTTTCCTTCATTCCAGCCTTACTGAATCACATATTCTAAAGCGAATTGGGACCTCCGCTCCCATGCTGCAACTTCTAATGGCCATATTGCACTGATATGGGCACCATCCAACTGAGGCCAAGGTAGCTAAGACATAGAATTCGAGCCCACCATATCTTTTTCCATTGATTTCAAGTCTCCTTTTTCATTTCCCTCGTTGTTGACATTGTTGTAAATGTGCTGACTTTAATTTTAAGATATATTTTTTTCAATGCAATGAAAGAAATGGGTGTCGTAAGTGAAAGTTGTATTGCTCCCGTCTTAGGTTTTCTTACTAGTCTGCCAAAGTAATGCTGTTTTGTACTTCTCCAGAATTTTTATGTGTTAATAAAAATGTATAACACTGTCTCTCAATTGATCTTAGCCAGATTCAAGCCACATTGCAAATGGAAGTGAGGGACATGGATGAATGTTGTTCGCAGAGCGGTCCACGTGCTGGGAGTGTCATGGGGGGGGGGAGCAACAGCCGGCCACATCTGGATGGAATAGCCATCATCCCCGGCGGACTTAAGAGTGACCAAGAGGTACTCAGGACCGAGCTGGTTTGTATCCCTGGCTCGCGGTTCCAGGACGGGCGGCCAACTTAAAAGAGCTAGGATGATCCAAGCCGCGTGGGGCTTGGACACAGGGGGAGAGGGGGCAGCCTGCTATTGGGGGGGGGGTCCTCTGCTGCCCCCTCCTCCCGTGTCAAAACTTTCGAGAAGCACTGCAAAGGGACTCTTATAAATATGAATATATATATAATGTAAAAAAAAATAAAGGTCCTTTCTCTGAGAGGTGGCCTCTTGCATCTTGGATAGTGAGAGAAAGAATGGCTTATCAAATTAGTATCGAGAGCAGGAGAGTCTCCAAACTCGGCAACTTGTGGACTTCAACTCCCAGATTTCTGATAATGCCCCTGAGGAATTCTGGGATTTCAAATCCACAAGTTGCCGAGTTTGGAAATCTGTGATCTAGAGAGCCAAGTAAGATGGAATAGAAAGAGGCAATCCTTTGGTTTAAAGCTAGTAAAATTTGTACGTGTTTAAGTAGCATTTAGATTGCGGTATTTTGGTTTCAATTCTATTTGAAGACACTTTTGGAACACACAAAACAAACTAGCCAATCCCGGTTAACAAACAAACAGGAATTATATTCTGAGGTAAAAGGAAGTTTCTGGAGCATTTTCAAAGGACATTGAAGAAACCATCTGGAGATTACCAGAAGATGGAGAAGTAGGACCGGTCTCTGCCTCTTGTGACAACCCTGGCTCAAACTTCAGACCTAGCAGTTTAGGAAATCACATTCTTCTCCAAAACAAGGTGAAGACCCTTATGTTAGGTAGACAAATGGTTCACCAATTCACTCCAGTCATCCAGCCAGCCACTCTTCACTGAGAAGGGAAAAAAAAACTAAACCCCATGAGTAAGCTTATATTTTACATTTGCTTAATATAGCTTTGTTGAATGAAGCACAATTGGTTGGGTTCACACAAACTGCGGAGCCATAAAACAGTTATGAAACACTAGTGGCTAGATTCAAACATCATGCTAAAATAAACCATAATGAGTAATGGCTTAGTCCAATGTGTGAATCTAATACAGATATGCATATCTGGGAACAGAAACTGAACTGGGATATGTAGATATCCCCTTCTCAAACAAAGCCAATCCTTGCCTGTTTTTGTTACAAAAGCCATTAACACTTCCTAATCTTGCGAAATGAAACAGCTTGGATGGAAGGATGATTACTTTCCTCCAAGGAGTGACTATTCAGTTATTTATTTTATACAACTCAGGTTCTCCCTAGTAATTAAAAAGTCAGTCCAGTGGTGTTTCCCAAACCCAAGGGAAAAAAAATGTAACTGATTCATAATGAGAACAGGTGCCCTGCATTCTGCATTCAGATCAAAAGAAAAATCCTAAGGCATAGAGATAAAAAATAATAATTCTGCTGGAGAGCTGAAAAATTTCTCCCAGTGAAGTCATGCCAAAGACAGATAACTACCCTATAATTCAGGGGGTCAGTAATATTTACGTTGGCAATGAAACAAGGGGACCAGGGTGTAATAAAACATCGCCTGTCCCACATCTTGTCTTGTCTAACCTTGAAAAGGAAGATGTAATTGGTTATCAAAGACAGAACATATTGGTTAATCTGTTTAAATAATAGAAAAGACTTGTCAGTTTTATATTTTGGCAATGGTTTACTTTCCAAGCTTGTTTCAATTTAGTTTCTGAACTTTTCGTTACCAAACTAGGTAACATTATCATCAGCAAGGTTTTCTTGTCCTACTCCTTTAGCTTACATATGACACAAGGCACTCCTAATTCATTGCAACATGTGTTGGTTGCTTGGATTTACATGGGAATGTTTGCAATCCAGATTCACCAGGTGACTCTTCGCTCAAGTAATGGCCTGTAGAACTATGCATGCTCATCCTTGAGGTCAGGTTGGCATTTCTTCTCCAGCCTCCCCACCTCCACCTTATCTGGATCAGTTCCATTTCCTTGGGACGTTGCTGGCCAAAAATTTAGGAGGAGGGTATGAAAAATGGGAGAGAAGGGGTACTGTACAGTAAAGAAAAAATTGCTTAAATTCTTTATGTTCCAGCACTGACTTGGCAGCTGCCCTGTGGACAGAAATTGTATTTTATTTTCCTGCATACAAAGCGAGGATTGAATGGAATGAAATGGCATGCAGAAGAAAAGAATTTTTAGGGAATTTAGGACGTCTGAGAAAAGCAATGCAAAGAGAATGGGGACTGGACATTGGTGCCTGGCTTATAGGTCATGCCAGAATGGTTGGATTGACACAACACCTTCAGAAATAAACTATAATACCGTGATGGTGAACCTATGGCTGATGGTGAATCACGGGTGATGGTGAACCATGGGTGCCATAGGTGGCACACAGAGCCACCTTGCTAGGCACACAAGCTGTCCAGGCCAACTTACCTCCCGCTGAGCATGCACATGCAATTGCACATACATGCATACGCGATTGCAGAGACTCAGCTGGTCCTTAGGCGTCCGCTATGCATGCATGCGATTGCAGCAGGAAATCCAGCTGGTCTTCGGAGCTCTCCTGCACATGCACACACGATTGCTTATGTGTGCATGAGTGCCTGCGTGCAACATGTGTGCATTGCACATGCAAAAGCTGCATGCATGCGCAGATGGTGCGGTTTCATATGCAGTGCACATGGAGGTGCCGCCCACAAGTGCGGATGGTACATGCAAAGCATGTACTTTTCGGCACTCGATAAGTTCGCCACTACTGCTATAGTATATTCTTGCAGACGTTTCATTACCCAACTAGGTAACATCATCCATGCTAATAAGGAGTACTGATTGCTGTCAGTTTATATTTTGGTATCTTGTCTGTCTATGTGGATGGGGGCATACAGATAAAGTGGGACTAGAACTCACGGCCTCCCAGTTTTCAGCCTAGTGCCTTAACCACTATACCAGACTGTTTGTCTTAATCTCTGAAGTTAACACTCCAGGAAAGAAGAGAGCAAGCTTGGTCTTCTAGATTTTAAAGAGCAGGCAAACGCTATAAAATTTTTCTCCTCTTCTTTTCTTGTTCCCATTCGAAAATTCTTTGCTCTCCTTCAAGCCATCTGTGAAGGGCCCAGATAATTCATCCCATTAAGATTCCTTGCTGGGAAATTGCTTAAGCCAGCTTCATGCCAGTAAAGAACTGAAAGCAAATTTCATCTTGGTTCCAGCTGCTCAACAGAAGAATGTAGTTGTTGGTCAAGAGAGACCTCTGCTGGAATCCATTCACCCCTGCGTGAAAACAAAACTTAACTCTGCCTTCAATTAATTCTTAAAGGAAATTATGACTGGGCTTCTAGGTTCAATTCATGGTTAAAGGGAATTTTTTTGGGGAAAAAATCATCTTGAGCACTGATTGAGACGAGGGGATCAATCTATTTTCTGAAGCATCCAGAAAGCAAGACAAGAAACAATGGATGGCAACTAATCAAGAAGCAACCTAGAGTTAAGGATAAATTTACCGACAGTGAGAATAATCAACCAGTGGAGCAACTTGCCACCAGAAGTTGTAAATGCTCCAACACTGGAAGCTTTTGAGAAGAAGACTGGACAACCACTTGTCTGGAATGGTATAGGGTCTCATCCTTGAGCAGGGGGTTGGACTAGAAGACCTCCAAGGGCCTTTCCAACTCTGTTCCTCTGTTCTGTTCTTCATGTAAATTAGCCTTTCCTAAATCTATAGCCACAGTGCATTGGATTACATATTTCCCTCATTCCCAGCCCACCTACAACACAATTGGGGCCAGAACTTCTGTCAAGAAATGAGGTGGTTTTTAAGGGAATTGTGCCCAGTTTTGCAATAAGTTTTGCCACGGTCATTAAACAAATCTGGCTTTTCCCCCATTGAGTTTGCTTGTGAGAAACTGGCTGGGAGTGTTGCAAACGATGTTCATGCGGCCCTGGGATGCTGCAACTGTTGTACATACATGTCAGTTGCCAGGCACCCAAATTTTGATCATGTGAGACCATCAGATGCTGCACATCTGGGTGCGCAGACTAGTCATAAGTCACTTTTATTCAACATTGTTATAGCCTCCAACAGTCACTAAATGAATGGTCATAAACCGGGGAATAGCTGCATCTCTGGAGTTGTCCAGGCATCTATTCTAAATCTTCAAATTTTAAATTTTTAACTTTTGGTTATCTTAATTTTTATTTTGGCCAATATATTTAATCCGTTTTAATTTGTACTTTAACTTTTGTCGATTTTGTTTTAGAAGGCTGTACACCGTCCCGAGTCCTTCGGGAGAGGGGCGGTATAGAAATTTTGTTATTAAATTATTAAATTAAATTAAATTTAAATGTTCCTAGTTGAGGGAGACTACATTAAAGGCACCTGGTGTTCTTAACTTGCTACATGTTCAAACTGGACTTTCTCCCATTCTTTCCACCCTTATTCATTTGTTGGTTCTTTCTTTTAGAAATTAATATTTCAACTTTTCTTTTTCAGAACGACAAAGCTTAAATTAAACCCAAACCAGGCGACTGTGAGTTTTAGTCCCAGTTTAGGCATGAAAGAAGGCTGGTTGACTTTGGGGCCAGTCCTTCTCTCTCTCTCTCAGCCCAATCCATCTCAGGATGGTTGTTGTTATAAGGAAATTATAATACGACCTTCCGGCGTGTATTAAAAACCTACCTATTTCAGCAAGCCGGTCTGGCCTAGTATTTAATGGGTTTTAAATTTGTTTTAAATTTTTAAATTAGTTTTAAAATATAATTTAATTTCTAATTTTTAATTGTTTACATTGAGTTTTTAATTCATTGGCCTTTCTATTTGTATTTTTAATCTGGTTTTTTAAATTGTATATTTCTGTTTTTTATTGGCTGTGCACCACCTCGAGTTCTTTGGGAGGGAGGTGGTATACAAATGTAAGTAAGTGATTGATTGATTGATTGATTGATTAAGTAAGAAGCCAGCATGCTGCAAAGCAGAGCATCAACTAAGTTTAAAGGAAAGTATGTAGGACTCACATGATTTTTTAAAAAATAAAAATTATGGGTATTTTCAATCCAAGACAAATGTGGCCCTTTGGTCATTTTTTTATTAGCATTAGATCATCTTATTTATTTATGTTATTTAGTATTTCAGGCAGAAAGAAACTGCAGTATTTTGATCTTGGACAACTACTTCAGTGTCTTCCCATGTGATGTTTAGAGTTTTTAAGTCTTCCATGAATGTTTTTTCACTATGTATTTCGAGGAGGTCCACTTGACCATTTAGCATCAAAGAGAGTCCATCTCATTGCCATCTTGAGAATTGAACTGTTCTCCATGTGGAGAACATGGCCTGCAAATTTGAGTCTTTTGCATGTGACAATGTTATGTAGTTTGCAGGAGAAACTCTTTTGTAACACTTCTTCATTAGTAACATAGTCAAAATAGTGAGTCTTTAGGGTTTGGCATAGACATCTTTTTTTGAGACTTGAAAGGCATCAAGTCTCTTGTTAATGCTTGCTGATGTCTTTCAATGGCTATTTACCCAGAAAAAGAAAAAAGAAAAACCAACAGAGTCAAGTAAACAGTGTTACCTCCAGTTTGCTCTTTGATGAATGAAATTTTGGGGACTAGCCTATGTTCCCCAAGATATTCGTAGGCAAACTTTCCTATGGTATGTATTTTGTGACATGGACTACAACATAATTTCAAAATTTATTTGAATCAATCAGCCCCAAATAGCTGGGGAACCCTAAAATTAACATTTTCTTTAATATTCTGTCTATTGAATGGCAAGCTTTCATTCCGCAAATCCTGGCATCAGCATGACTGAACACAGCAACTACAGTATTATCCAGAAGACATTATATCTCCAAGGCCCTTAGTAGGCCCACAAGCACCTCTGGGATGTCCTGTTGTGTTTGACATTTTTGCTCTGCAATTGATCACAAGTAAGGCTCCAATTTTATGAACTCGGAATTCTTCTCCCTAGTACAACTGCAAGGCAAATGATATCCTCTCCAAATGACAAAGCTATTGCCCAAAACCATTGGCTGTTCTTACTGTTATTATTGGAAAGAAATTCAGGATGCTGACTTTACCAACCTACTCAGCACATTAATGGTGGCTTAGAACTAATTTCCATAATATACTATTGTTGGGTTTTAGGAATCTGCCAAATTTCCCAAGCTTGAAATAGCCATTTTAAGGTTTTAATCTCTGAAGAAAACACTTCATGTTCCGGAAACAGAGCTGAGACATGACAATAGAACCTCTGTCCGTGGCTGACTCTGGACTTACAGAAAATTCAAATTCATATCCATTAATTACAGCGGTGCTTAAAAGTCTGTGAAACCTTTTTGAATTTTCAGTATTTCTGCATAAATATGACCTAAAATATGATCTGTTCTCTGCATTCCTTAAAGAGGATCCAATTAAACAGAGAGTCAAAAACATTGTATTTGTTCATTGATTTATTGAGGAAAATGATCCAAAGACGCATGTTTGTGTGTGGCAGAAGTATGTGAACCTTTGCTTTCCCCTTGGACAGCTATAACTGTAACTAAATGTTTCCAATAACTTTAAATCATTTTAGTTTGAAGGAATTTAGCCCATTTCTCCTTACAAAACAGCTTCAGTTCAGGGATGTTAGCATTCTTCTTCTAATGAATTTCCTACTTCAGATCTTTTCACAACATATCTATAGGATTAAGGCAAGGACTTAAACTTGACTATTCCACATCATTAACTTTTTATGTTTTAACAATTTTTTGGTTGTATGACTTGTGCATTTTGGGTCATTGTCTTCTTGCATGACCCAAGTTCTCTCAAGGTTCAGTTCATGGACAGTTAACCTGACATTTTACTATAGAATTTGCTGGTACAATTCAGAATTCATAGTATGTATGTATGTATGTATGTCTGTATGTATGTATGTATTTATTTATTTATTTATTTATTTATTACACCTGTATACCGCCTCCCTCCCTAGGGACTCAAGGCGGTGATGATGGCAATCTGTCCTGGTCCAGAGGCAACAAAGCAACTCTAACCCATGATACTGCCATCACCATGTTTCATAGATGGCTTACTTATACTGGAATGCAAAGTTTGTCTTTTACCAAACGGAACATTTTTCATTCATACCCAAAAGTTCTATTGTGTGCTCAGCAATCCACGGAACATTCTTGCAATAACCTTCTGGCTGATCCAAATGGTCTCTCACAAACTGTAGAGGAACAGTGATGTTCTTTTTAGAGAGTAATGGCTTTCTCTTTACATTTTACTTCCATTGAGTAATGGCTTTCTCTGCCATGTGCACCATTGTTGCTCAGTGTTCTTCTCATAACAGTCTCAGGATGGGCATTCACCAGTCCAAGAGATGCCTTTAGTTCCTTAAGGATTCTTACACTGATTATATTGTTTTATGGTTAATGTTGCTTATATTGTGTTATTGCTTTGCTGTGCTTTACTGTGCTTACATATAGTAAATAAAAATTTCTATGACTCCATACAAATTTAAAAAAAACCTGATCAACATGAGGATCCTTGGTGCTCTTTGACCTTGGCTGTTTTCTTGCAAATGTTTCATTACCCAAACTAGGTAACATTATCAGGACTAGTAGGGAATGGAGTTTGCTCTCAAATTGTATTCTACTGGCTTGCTCTGTCAGTATTGGTAGAAGTGGTCTTGGCTGTTCTTAGGTTGGGCTGTTGTTAATTGTTAGCTTGTTTGGATGTTCCGTGTTGGAGTATTGTTTACTTCTTGTTAGTGTATGTTAGTCTTAGTCTTCATCTCTGCTCATCTGGGTGTTGATTGCTGTTGTGAGATGTTTTGGTCTTCTTGTTCCATTTTTTACTTGTTGATTATCACTTCTGAATGATATGTAATGTTGTTTATGTGCATGTGCATGTTGAGCAGTCGGAAGGCTGATTTGTCAGAATGGCAGGCTTCCAGCATTTTTGGACTTTCAACCCTGCACTACAAATATTCTCCTCTGCTTGTCAACATTTTATAAATAACAGAAGTTATCAAAGACACATTGATCAGTACCATATTTCAGGAAAATCTGCTAAATGGCCACATTAATTGGAAAATTAACTCCATTAATTATTATTTGAATTGTATTTATCACCCTGAGCTATTGGAAAGATTATTGTTTTTATAGGCTGTGCCCAGTCTAGCAGGACTATTGTACCTGTCTTTTAAAAAAAATACTAATACATTAACAATCTGCTTTGTTCTATTCCAGCTGGAGATCCCCAGAAGGTAAGCTAAGGTCATCCTTACATATTACCCTATGTTATGTTTCATCAGTTCAAATTGCAAAAAAATTATTCCCATCGGTGCTGAGTGAAAAATGTTGCTGGCATACTCTACAGATACTGCCCTATTCTAGTGACACTTGAAGTTCTCAAGGGAAGAAAAATTCTTCAGATGAAATAAACAGGGAATTCAGATAGAAAAGTCTGTTCGAGGATATAAAAATGAGGAACTAGAAGCAAAGTCAAGGCAGAGACTTGAAGGTATATAAAAATCCTTGGCAAATAACTCCATTAGCAAACAGCAGCAAATAGAGTCTTGGGCTGGTCAAAGAAGATTTGCTGCCTAATTTCCATAGTATAATAGCTGTATGTAGGACAATTGCAGGAAGATGTCTCAGCAATAGAAACAGGTCCCAGTCTATGGTCTACAACCATATGGTGGTCCTCAAGGGTGCTTAAAGTTGTCCTTGATACCGACAGTGATGCAATAAACCTTCAAGCTTGCGTAGTTTGTCTCAATGGATCTGGATGTAAGGGAGAGGGGGAACCTACATTTCAAGAAAAAATGAACTTTATACCAAGTAACAATGTCTGTTACAAATGGAATCAGTCCAGATAATGTTCATTACTTCCCCTTAAAAATAGGTATATTTAAGCAGATGTGTCACATTTGAGTTCAGGTGAATTGGCCATCATGTGAATTAGAGTTTGAGCAAGTTTTTGGTAGCTAAAGTTTCAAATATTAAATTAAACATGGCTTTGATGGGGGCCAAACAAAATTAAAAGAATCCAAACCTAATTCAGAGTTGATTAAATATTAGAATCAAGAATGTCCATTTCATATCATTATGAGTATGATGTAAAGAATCAAATATTCATAATGCAATGTATTATTGTAAGATGCAAATGCTATCAATTGGAAAAAGTTGAAATTGAGGAAAGGAAATATATGAAACTGGCACTGGAAATGGCAATCAATTCAGCAATGATCAAGTGGTGTGTTCAGCAGTGTTCATGTGGTGTTAATGTACATGGAGTGGAACTTAAACCAGCAGCTAATACAATAGCAAACCACATGAAGAGAAGTTTCAAAGCTTGTGCTGGATGGCTATGGTGATTTTGTAAATGGCATGGAGTCATTAACAAGCAAATCTTCAATGCACTTTCAAGTGTACCAACAGAAGAGACAGAACCATTCAGAAAAAGCTTACACGTACTAATTGATGATGAAGGCCTCGTACTATAACAAACCTACAACACCAATGAGACTAATTTGGTTTGCAAGAATTCTCAGATCTTTAAACATGAAATACTGCAGCAGAATGAAAGATCAGCAAGGAGAGGTTCTTGGTTTTACTTTGTGCAAACTTTGATGGATTGTACAGAATAATGCCAGTCATGTTCAGCAACATCAAAAAATACAGAAAGATATTCTATACCAATTGTCAGCCATGTATTATAATGTTTTATACAGTTTCCATCGTTGGTTCTTTAATCACTTTGTGTCAGAAGGAACCAAACTGAGGTGCTGAACATATCAACTGAAAATGGGAAGCCTCTCCTAACTCCTAGTCATCACTGGGGGAGGGGGGGGGAGCTGTAGGAAATATGGGCAATTTAAATGCAAGTCTTTGCCAAAAAATACATCAATCTTCCAGTTCCCAGACCACAGGAACATTCTGACAACTAAAAGAGAAGATTTTTGGAGGCGGCAATGGTTATGTCAGGAGGACAAGCCTGATTAAGAAAAAATACAAAAGGTAACACACTTTACAACATCTGAAAAATGGTGAAAGCTTTAACTTTGCTGCAGCTTGGAGAGCTGTCAAAATTTAAGTGCTGGCAACCAGCTGGAAAAGAATGTGTTATACACAAGAGTTAGTAGAATTTGAAGTGAGTATCTCCTACAGAACCATAAAGGTTTCTGGTGGAAGGAAGCAGCTGACGACACTATCTTGCAGTGGTTAGAGAACATGAAGATGACCCTGAATGCCAGATAATCATAAGAAAGTGAGAAGTTATGACAAGTATAAAGACAATCGGAATGACAATGCCCCAAATCAAATAGCGATTGTGGAGATTCCATCTTCACAGTATGGCGCCTTTTACTGGTTCCTTTTCTGATCCCAAAGTCTAGACCTATCACAATTTGTTCTGTGCTTTAAGAAAATTTTTTTGCAGAAGCAAATGCTTCTCAAACTGAATTACAATTGAACACTTCCTTCAGACTAGTCAGTTATAAAATGTCATCCTTGTTGAACGCTAGCATTTCTGCGAT
>JAEANM010005401.1:0-19659 GCA_017656035.1 Myanophis thanlyinensis
TGCATTCGCTTCTTTCCCAGTAAAAGTTCCCTGTTTTCAAACGCAATGGATTCAGGTTTTTTCTTTCTTGGGATTTGAATGAGGCAGACCTGATACAAGCTCTGTTCACCAGTGAGGGATCCACACAGTGAGGCACACAAAATGTGGAGTGACTGGGCAGGGCAGGGCAGGGCAGGTTGGGTGGGTGGGTGGGGCAAGTAAGCAGGCAGGGCTGAGTGGCTGAAAGGCCGAGCATCAAACAGCCAAGTGGGAGGGTGGGGGCAAATGTCAAGCCAGCGACTGGGCAGGCAGGGTTGGGGGGGCAGTCAGAGTCAATTTTGCTGGTTCTCCAAACTAGTCAGAATTTCCATTACCGGTTTGCCTGAACCAGTCTGAACCAGCTGAATTTCACCACTGAAGGAAGGATTAGAATGAATTTTGAAAAGTTAAAAGGCTATATCAACTTGAAATAATATTTCCTTATGGGATGTTCAAATGTTTACAAAAGAATGTATTAATATTTTGAAAATCGTAACAAATCTTCTCATGGGAAAATTTTATTGATTGGCAAATAAACAGATGATAACAGAAGACCTGAAGATTGACTAGAGGAAACCAGAGCGAACTAATAATTAGAAATATAGGAGAAAAGATCCATTAATACAATGGAGCTATTTACAAATGAAATCAACTGATGTCTTAATATTTAAAGGGGGACATACAAATAATAAATCAGAAGAGTGACTTGGTAAGCCTTCCTATTTTGGATTATAAAGGGATATTTTAAATTAATAAAGCTGTTCTTGAGAAAAGACAAAGAGAAAACGTTAAGAAATAAGCTAGTGAACAATACCTCACATATTTAAACATATTTTAAATAAAATTTTTATTAAATTTAAAATTAAAATTTTAAAGATTAAAAAACTCATAAACTATGAAAAATATAAACAAGAAATGTTGTTAGGTGCAGAATGAGGGGAGGGAGAAGGAAAGGAAGTGAAAAAGGGGTAATATATAAAAAAGAAAACAAAGAAATTAATTTTCTCCCTCAATACAAATATAAACCTTTTCAATAGCTTAACACATTTTCTAGTATTTCAACCAAAACTTAATTCCATACCTCATCTTTTATCTACTGGCAAATAATAAAACCTCATCTTTCAATTTCAATCAGAAAAATACACAGCTACCAGAAATAACAATATTACTATATTATAAACTTTAAATAATTCGCTGAAAAAAGTAACTATGGAAGAATTAGTGGTAAAAGGAAACCTGGCTACCAAAGAACACAATATGGCTAGACACAATTAAAGCTGACACCACCTAGAGCATAATACAATTCAAAGAAGTAATGCAAGATCAAAAAATGTAGAGAAACTTGGTCCATAGAATTGCCAAGAGCTGAAAATGACTGAATGGATAACCTCATCATTGTCATCATCATCACCACCACCACCATCATCATTAAACTTTAAATAATAAACTTTATAAACTTAAACAACTACATCTACTTTATAACTTTGCTCTGTACTTTTCACAATGCCTTCTCTTTTTCTCTTAAATCCTTCTTTCCATTTCTTACCTTGTATCTATAAACAAATATTTTAAACCTCATCAAACTTAATCAAGAAAAATCCATTAAGTACTATTAAAAACATCACATTGAAAATATTAATATTTAATCCCTTCAAATGGTGTCCCACAAATTAATTTCTTATTGTCTTCTCTTCACTTATTGACCTACAATATCATAGCTTATCACTTTCTCTAAAAATACAACAAAATTTTCTTTCCCTATCTTACTCGTAAATCAATTCTTAAAGCCTCATCATTCAGTCCCAGTCAAAAAAAAAATAAAGGGGGGGGGGGAAACCACAATTAAAAACCGTCAGAAAATAAGCCCCCTTTATAAACCTTAGTTTAGTTTTAAGGTTCTTGTCTTGATTATTCCTTTAAGGTAATGTGCCAAAAATAGATTACTTGATGCAGATTAGAGCTGCAGGGATCATGTGGAGAGGATTTAACCTTTGATCCCTCCAGATCCTTTTCTCCATCTCTGGCTATTATTTGCATTGGGAAGAGAGCTAATAATTGATACCTCTACTCTTAAAAAAAATGACATATTGCAGGATGATCATAGATCATCAGAATATCAAAATGATATTCAAAAAGCCCATGGAAAGAATGCAGCATATCTACTGCGTTTGATGATCCCTGTGGTTTTCCCCACATGGGCCTTTCCTAATGAATTGGCACCAGTTTTTTGGGAAGCTCTATGTTGTGAATGGGAAATCTTGATAATTTCCTTGGCAGGTTTTGTAGGAAATTTCCAATTTTAGTACAAAATAGTACGATTACTTTATTGTTCCCAGGTTAGTGAAATATATTTAATTTTACTGCTGTCATTTTGAGATATAATCACTTGGTGCTTAAGCTATCAGTTGTAAAATATGCAAGATATATCAAAAGTCCAGCTCAATAGACAATTGATTATATACATTCTTCTCACTTCTGCTTTTCTCAGAAATTTCTTCATGGGTATGCCTACCTCTTTTATAAAGAAAAGAAAAAAACCCTGTCCAAATCACTTTTCTGAGTTAATATCCACATAACCAAGTCTTGGTTCTGATTTATTATTTATTTTTTAACTATTGAAACCTCAATCAGTTCCATGTATTGTCATATATATCATAGTCAATATTGTTTTTATATTCCATCAGTTTTAAATCCATATCTGAAACACCCTGATTTTCAGCTATGCCCTCTTCTATCTCTTCTTTTAAACTATTTTTACTGTATTTTACTGTACAATCTAGAGATCAAATTCTGGGTTCATTTTTGCCAAATTCTTAAATGCTTCCAGAGGTATAATATTATTCTCCATTCTGCATTAGCGGGAATTGTCCTTGTAGAAAGTTAGCACCCAACCATCTCCTAGAAGAATGAAACATTCTAGGAAATATTAAAAAGGCAGAATATTATATTTCCCTAAAGGAGAAACATGCTCTTGAAAAGCAGCCTCTACCTTTGTTAATAGCCCCAGCAGATACTTTGGTGCCAACCTATCTACAAGACAAAAGGCTAGGCCAATTTATCTACAAAACAAAAGACCTCAGCTCCAGGAGGATGGGATTATTTTTCAGGGCAAAGCCATTCAATAACAAAGTCCCATCACTGCATCAGCCAAAAGCTTCAATCAAACTTGGTGTCAGAATCTAAAAGGACATTTTTAGCTGGGGGGGGGGGGATTCTCTGCTGTAGAATATAAGCCACTCTCTACAGTATTATTTGGGGCCTTTTAGATTTGACACATTTTTTCTTGTTTCTATTGCAAGGTTGCTGAGAGGGCAAAGGGGGGGAGTTGGTAGCAGCAACTTGGAATTGTTATCTTATTTTCATTTCATTTCTTTTAGGTCTGGTTCTCATGAGAACTTTCTCCGGATATGTCACACCTGTGGGGGGAAGTGTCTTAAGGGGTCATTGAATCTCTTTTTGAAATGGGTGAAGGGAAATTAACATGTGATAATTAGTGGGGTAGAACTTTCAGTTTTACTTGGGTGGAGAAAGCCTTTAGATTCAGGATTTCTCCAGACCATACCAGAACAATATCTTCAATAAAATCTTATTCCTTGGACTTTGTCTTTTGGAGTTCTCATTGCATTGCTGATGTTGTGTGGAACCCTGACATTATCCCAAATCCCACAAAAGCAAAATCTGCTGATCTTGGCGGCTGGCGTATTGAGCCCCAGCACTCTCCCGAAGCCTCGGGTTGCAAAAGAGCTCAAGGAAGATGGAAGATAAAAGCATCACTGCCACAGGTTCACCTATGGGAGCAGAGACAGCAGCCCTCGACAAGTCTGCCAGCCTGACGGAGATGACATTGACCGCCATCGTAGGAGCATCAGGCAACTGATTTGGTCGAGCATCCAGGAGGAACCACCTCAACTTAGTGCGGAGGTGGCAACTCAGGGGCTGCAGGGTGCCCCAGAGGCCAGGATTCACCCGCTGCCTCAACCGGCATTGGGCTGGAGGGAGAGATCAAGCTTCAAAGCAGTGGAGCTGAGGAGCCAAGCCATCCCGCCCTCCACCTGGGCCATATCTGTGAGAAGCCTTCAGGAGCAGCTAGAACACCTGTATGTGGGGAATGTGTCCCTTGATCAGGCCAGACCGTCAGCTGAATGGGTACTTCCGAAGTTCTCCTTCACATCGCAGGCCAGCAGAGGAGCAGCGATCGGGCAGCGCAGCCCTGGATCGTGCCTGGAGTATTACAGGGAGCCTCCTTGCCAGGCTTGCCCATGGTGGTGGCCATTGGAGGCAGTCCCAGACCTCAGGCTGCCTCGCCAGCCCCATTCCCATGGGTTGGAGCTGCAGGATTTCAACAGGGGCCCTGGCTCACACCCACAGTGCAGATCCCGCCAGGTTGGGTTTTCTACCTGGGGCAAGGATGGGTCCAGTGCCAATGGGCCCCAGCACAGCCACCCCTGGTACAACCGCAGGGGCCACCGCCCATACAGGCCCACCCAGCAGCACAGTTGCCACTTGCAGCACCAAGGCCAACCCCCTTCAAAGCAACGTTTGATGGGACCCCTGCAAAACTGGCCTATTTCCTCAATAGCATTTGGCTGCACTTCGATGCATACAGGCATCGTTATGTCACCAAGCAGGAGATGACCATCACCATCACCCATGTAATGAACGAGGGGGAAGCCACAGAGTGGGTGGCCAAGATGAACCAGCAAGAAGCCCCAGACCATGATAACTTTCATGATTTCTTGCAAGCAGTGAGTGAGCGATTTGAGGACAGCACAGAGAGAAGAAGCAGAAGCAGAGATCAAAGTGATCAAGCAGCGAGGCCAGCACCCTAAGGATTATATCTGGGAGTTCCGCTGGGTGGCCTCAAAGCTCTGAGACTGGCCAGACCACCTATTGATCCACTATTACAAAGAGGGATTAGATCCAGAACTTTGCAAAGTGTGTGGAATTCGGGGGGCTCCTGAGAGAATCCATGATTAGTATCACCTGCCGGTGTCGGTGGTGATGCATCTTGAAATCTACCCCCATTGGAAAGCTCTGGTGGCAAAACTGGCACGGAAGACTACAGGGAAATGACTGGCAGTGCAGCCATCTTGCCCGACCTCTGGGCCCAGCACACAGCAGGTGATGTGTATTAGATGTGGCCAGATGGGCCACCAAGCCTCCGAATGCCTTGCGCCAGCCCCTGTCCCATTTGTGAAGCAAAGGGCCCCAGCCAAACCGAAGAAGGCTCTAGCGTGAGAACCCAAGGAAGCAAGGAAGTCTGCAAAACAAGCCCTCGAACCGATGGCCAAGGAAGGGGAGTTGCTGGCCCCTCTGAACAGCCCCGAGCTGAGCGATGAGGACACAAGTGACGATCCAATGGTGAGTGTGGACATTCCTCCTTTCCTAATTGAGATCCATTTAGCCATCCCTAGGACAGGGAAACATAAAACCCTAGATGCCTTTTAGACACAGATTGCACAAGGTGCATGGTGAGCCAAGCAATAGTTGAGGAACTAAGCATTTGTACCCAGCCCCTTCCCTGGCCAGTACATTTTGAGCAAGCTGATGGGAGCCTGATCGGGGGTGACAGGACACCTTAATGACTGAACCACTCTGCTTAGAATTGAGCGACCATTGGGAGATCATCCTATTGGTGGTGGCCCTCAAGATGACTGACCCCCTGATGTTGGGACTAGCCTGGCTTGACAAATGGAGCCCCACAATCACATGGGAGAAAGGCCTCCAGAAACTGACAATAACTCTGGGCCCCAATCCGCCATCAGCAAATGGTCTCCCCAATCTCAAGTACCCTAAACAGGCAACGCCTAAAGGGAAAAATGCAGCAGCCACCCTCGAGGCCACCCTGACCTGGCGGAAGTGCCGCCAGAATACCGGGACCTTGCAGAAGTTTTTAGCAAGCAGGAATGCAATGTGCTCCCCCCCACACCACACCACAGATTGTGCCACTGAATTTGTACCAGGAGCCACACTGCCCAAACCCAAGATGTATTCCATGATGTCTAAAGAGATGGCCGAACTGAGGAAATACATTGATGAGAACCTGGCATGAGGCTACATCCAACCAGCAAACTCCTGAATGGCAGCCCCTGTCCTTTTCCATGAAAAGAAGGATGGGTCGATGAGATTATGCATGGATTGCCATGGGATCAACGCCGTGAGTGTATAGAACACTTACCCCTCCCCCTTATGAAGGATTTGCTAAATCACTTAGCAAAGGGGAAGATCTTCACCAAATTGGTTTTGCGTGAAGCCTACTACCATGTACGAATTTGGGAGGGGGACGAGTGGAAAATGGTGTTTAACTGCCCGCTGTGGAGTTTCCAGTTCAAAGTGATGCCGTTCGGGTTACAAGGGGCTCCCACAGTCTTTATGCAACTGATAAACAAAGTCCTTTATGAGCACCTTATCAGGGGTCCTGGTTTACCTGGACGATATTCTTATCTTTAGCAAGACCCTCAAAGAACACATGAAATTAGTTCGGCAGGTGCTACAGAAATTACTTGTGGCCAAATTTTACGTGAAACTTTCAAAATGTGAGTTTCACTGCAAGGCAATAGACTACTTGGGCTACAGAATTTCCAGCAGGGGGATCAAGATGGATCCAAAGAATGTTTCAGCTGTGCTGGATTGGCAGCCGCCCCAAACCCGGAGACAATTACAAAGTTTTCTAGGGTTTGCTAACTTCTACCGCCAGTTTATCCCCGCTTTTGCCCAAGTAACCCTGCTGCTTACTGAGTTGCTAAAAACAGGGGAGGGAAACTCCAAACTGCAGCCCACCCAGCCGCTAAAATGGACAATGATATGCCAAAAAGCATTTGAGGCACTGAAGCAACTCTTCATGAAGGAGCCGGTTCTTCAACACTCAGATCCAGAAAGATCTTTTATCATCCAAATGGACGCCAGCAACGTCGCCATTGCAGCAGTTCTTCTCCAAGAAAATCTCCAGGGCCAGTTGCAACCTTGTGCATATGTGAGCAAGAAACTAACTGACACCGAGCGGAGGTGGGCAGTCTGGGAGAAGGAAGCTTATGACATTCGCTGGGCCTTACTCTCTTGGAGACATTTCCTTGAAGGCAGCAAAATCCCCTTCCAGGTGTGGACTGATCACAAGAACCTGGAAGTGCTGAGAAATCCAAGAAAATTGTCTCCCAAACAGGTGCAGTGGGCCCAATACTTCAAACAATTTGATTTTGAACTGAAACATATCCCGGGAGGAAAAATATTTTGGTGGATGCTTTGTCCCATAAGCCACAATTTAACAGTCAGAAAGAGGAGGTTGTTCAACCAGTATTGCCCCCCTCACAGCAAGCTGCTCAGGTAACCACTCAAGCGCAAGCATGACAGTGCACTCCAGGCGAATGCCACCCATTGACAGGGGACATCATTGCCACATTGACCACATATCCTTGGTTTCTCAACAACAAGGACTTTCTCACAATCCGTGATGGACTGGTGTGGAAGGGCATGAAAATATATGTCCCAGCTAGTCTATGTATTAAAGTTTTAGAGTGCTGCCATGATGCAAAGTCAGCCAGTCATTTTGGATTTTCAAAAACCCTCCATTTGGTACGCAAACAATTTTGGTGGCTGCGCCTCAAACTGGAGGTGGAGGACTATGTAAAAAGTTGTGGTCTGCTCAACCATGAAGGGGAAACCTGGAAAGCCACCTGGCCTCCTGCAGACTGTCGCCGAACCTTTGTGTCCATGGGAGGAAATCAGCATGGACTTCATTGTAGATCTTCCCGTGAGCAATGGAAAAATGGTCATCTGGACTGTCATTGATTTGTTCTCCAAATAGGCACATTTTGTAGCTTGCTCAGGACTTCCAATGGAGAAGAAGCTAGCCAAATTGTTTATCCAGCATATCTATTACCTCTGTGGGGCCACAAAGCAAATAATCTCTGACCGAGAAGTCCAATTTACAGTGAAGTTTTGGAGGCAGTTTTTGAAATCGATAGGAATAGCTCAATAACTTAGTTCCAGGTTTCATTCAGCTACAAATGGTGCTGCAGAACACACAAATGCCCTAATGGAGCAATATTTGTGTTGTTATATGGATTACCAACAGAGCAATTGGTCGGATCTTCTGCCTTTTGCTGAGGTTGCTTACAACAATGTCATCCATAGCAGCACTGGTCTTACGCCATTCCAGATAACCAGCAGGGTGGACTTTGTCCCTATGCCAGAACTGCCATAAGAACCCCCTTCTTTGATGTCCTTGCAAGAATAGATGGACTTTGTGAGAGAAGAGTGGGAGAAGACTAAAGCAGCCTTGAAGAAATCAGCAAAAGCTTACAAGAAGCAAGCAGACAAACACTGATCAGAGCCACCTCCCTTCCGAGTAGGGGAAAAAGTATACTTGTCAACAAAGTATCTAAAGTTGAAGATACCTAGCAAGAAGCTGGGCCCGAAGTTCCTGGGTCCATTTCCAATAGTGAAGATAATAAACCCAGTGACTGTACAGCTTAGCCTCCTTCGATTGCTAGACAAAGTGCATCCAGTGTTTCACAGCAGCTTGCTCAAACAATGAGTGGAATCAAGAACCAAGCCTCCTGCCCCTGCGCCTCCTAGTTCCATAGTTGTACAGGGACAGAGACATTATGAAGTGAAGAAGATTTTGGACTCAAAGATATTACGGGGTGTTTTGATGTATCTAGTCCAATGGAAGGGATACCCTTTATCCGAAGCTTCCTGAGTGAAAAGTCACAATATTAGTGCAGATAGTGATTACTAGACTACAGACTAGTGAGGAAGTTTCATGAGGAGTTCCCTAATAAGCCCAAGGGCCTTCCTGGAGGGGGCAAGGGTGGTTGAGTTTTATGGGGGAAGTAGTTGATTGAGTCTCTTTGTTTTACAGGAGAATGTCTTTTGAAGAAGAGGGGGAAGCCTGTCAGAATCTAAAAGGACACTTTAGCTGGGGGGATTCTCTGCTGAAGAATATTAGCCACTGTCTACAGTATTATTTGGGGCCTTTTAGATCTGACACATTTTTTCTTGTTTCTATTGCAAGGTCACTGAGAGGGTGAAGGGGGAGTTGGTAGCGGCAACTCAGAATTGTTATCTTATTTTCATTCTTTTAGGTCTGGTTCTCATGACAACTTTCTCTGGACATGTCACACCTGTGGGGGGAAGTGTCTTAAGGGGTCGTTGGATCTCTTTTTGAAATGGTTGGAGGGAAATTAACATGTGATAATTAGTGGGGTGGAACTTTCAGTTTTACTTGGGTGGAGAAAGCTCAGGAACTTTAGATTCGGGATTTCTCCAGACCATACCAGAACAATGTCTTCAATAAAATCTTTTTCCTTGGGCTTTGTCTTTTTGGAATTCTGATTGCATTGCTGATATTGTGTGGAACCCTGACATTGAATCATGATCCATAACATCACATGGCCATATGGGAGTATACAATCAATCAGAATACATGCCATTGCCAAAGGAACAGGAAACTCAAATTCAAAGCTCAAGAGAGGGTATAAATCTCTCTCTCTCTCTTGCTCTCTCACCCAGGTGCTCATTTTGCCCAGGACCTAAAACCATATGGTCTTGTCCACCATTAAAGCATCCTTCCAAGCAGTCACCATATTTCTGATGGTTTCTCCCCTCTTGGAAGTGAACTCAGATGAACGTTTTTTTCCCCAACAATTTGGCACTCCAGATGCGACTCCAATGGACCTGGCCGTGGTAAGCATCCCTTGCTGGCACAGACCCCATTGAGTCTTGGGTGGATTTTTCCCAGACTTTGGCCATTTGGAACAAAGCTGTTAAAGGGGTTTTGGATGTTGAGCTCAAAATCTTCTTGGAAAGAAAGTGAGTACCTCTAAATTTTAATTTTATAACCCAGAAAAGCATGGAAAATGTGTGTATACCTGTGTGAGTGAGTGATAGGACCCTTCTCACAATCACAGCTGGATCTTGCTTCCTCTGTGTATTCTACCAAGAGAGCCTGGAAAGTATAAGAAGTCAGGCCAGAGCACAGGACCTTCTGTTAGGTAAAGGAGAGTGTGTTAAAATGGAATGGAAAAGTGAATGAGAGAGGATAACCAGCTGGCAAGTCACTGAGCAAAGCCCTAATGGGGGGTCCTTACTTCTGGGAAGGAAGCAGAGGTTCCCCCAGACTTTAGAGAGTCCAAAAACTGCAGCAGTAAAGCTTGTGGAAGAAGGTGCCCTTACTCTCTGCTGGAAGCAGTGGAGTCATCTTGGACCCCTTTTTGATCAGCAAACTGATGGCAGGTGTTTCCCTACAAAGGAGGGGCCCTTACTCTGATAGGGAACCAGAGTCCTCCCTGAATCCTTTTTGGTCCAAAAACTTCTTGAGGAGCAAGAATTTCATTTAGGAGGCTCCATTCATTGGGACCTGGCTGGGCCAAATTGAATCCCTACATCAGAAAGGTCAACATGGAATGCTCTAGCTCGAGGGTCAGGATAGGCTCCCCAGGAAACTTGCTTTATGCCTGGGATGAAAAGAGGCAGTTGCCTTTCCAACTAGGCATGAAACAGTTGTGTAAAGAATGGAGTTTGCTCAGGGATGAAGCTGGAAAACAAATTTGGCTAAAATAAAGGTACTTAAAAGAAAAGGGAAATATATAAATAAGAATGTTGGGTTTTTTGTTTGTTTATTCATTCATTTTTCTCTCTTCCTCTCTTCTATGCAACCACATGATATGGTTAAGATTTGTGCTTTCCCTAATTTCACTGAGAGTTATGGTGGGAATGACCAAATCTGTAAAAAACTGAGCGTTCTGTTTTCATTTTCTGTTTTTTTGTCTTTGTGTCTGTGTGTGTGTCTAAGCCTTTGTGTGCCCTTGAGGTGATTGTAACTGTAAAATGTCTCCAAAAGACAAAAAATTTAAATTCCTAGAAAAAGTTAAAGCATTGAAAAGAAAAAAATGGCTTCGCTCTATTTTTGCCTGGTCACCAGATCAAAGTGAAGATAAAACTATTCAGTTTAGTTTCCTTCCCTCTCTGCACATTTAAGAATAGCCAAAGTTTATGAGGGAATGTTTTAAGTACATTTACAAAAAAAATATTCATTCTTGCATTTATTGTATAGTTTTATCCATCCATCCTTTTTTCTGAAGCATGTGAATCCAGGTTTTATTTCCTCATCTGTTGTGCCCCCATATTGTTTAAACTGCTTTATCTGTTTAATAACTGTAACACTGTAACCCACCCCCATTTCATCTCTCTATCTCTAATCCTACTACACGGCCTCTCCTGGGAGGACCACCCACAAAGAGGGAAGTTGACCCTATTATCATGCATTTTAGCCCTGCACAGATGACTCTGCAACATGTGAAAACTGATGCTGCCTCCAGAGGAGACCTTCCAAGTAGAGACTAAATACTGTTTTTAATCCCCAGACAGCTAAAAAGACTATGGGGGAAGGTGAAAATTCATTGTAAGGTTTTCTTTCTTTTCTTCATTCACAATTGTAATTGATCAGTTAAATGGATTCTTGGAGAGATTACATTTGGGAGTAGTTGACACTGCAAGTTCTGAATACTTTGGGATTGTATCTGGTGGGAGGGAAATTTATCCAGCATGTTTGTATTACCTGTATTTTAGAAGTAGGTGCATACACAAGCACGTACACTGACATAGCATTCAGAATTAGATTGAGGCTATCCCCTTCACCTACCTGCACACAAAACTGCTCCTAGCTTTGGGGTTTTTTTTTGCTCTGTGGCACTAGGGCCCAAGCAGTCATTTCTCCCTGATAATTCCATGGGGGAGGGACATCCTCCTCAGGCAATTCCCTCATTGAAGCAGCAGAAAAGAGATCTCCAAACCCCAAGTTCTGACTGTGACTCACAAATGATACTGCTAACTGGCCAGTAAAAGCAGGATATGGTGCACTGGTGGTCTCATTAAGAGGAGTCCCAAGGTTCATTGTATATAATATTAAAAATACTAAATAGCCTGGATTGCACACTGACTAACTTCAATTTGGCCTCACAAACCCTGGAAACTAAGAGCTCAGATAGGATCAAAAAAGCAAACCTTGTAGATGGGTAGCTTGTAGTTACTGAAAGAAAAACCATGGTTGTGAAGAATTTTGGGGCTTGAGGCTTGCTTAAAACCTGATTGGAAGCTCACAGAAAGTGATATCAGACATCTGAAAATAATTGGCATAGAAAATTGGATATGGTAAATTTCTTTCCATAACTTTTCCCCTGGTTGCTAGACCTTCATGGGTTGAAAGCTCTCCTTTTGAGAGCCACTGAAGGAATCCTTCTTTGCTGCCTCTGTCATTTTATCCTCCCATGCCTCAGCTGCCTTAAAACCTGCCATGCCAAAACAAGATGAAAAAGGAAACCAGCTTGCTTGAATGACGATTCAAATTGACTGTATCAAATATATACCTGGATTGTGCTGAGGACAAAATAATTGGCAAACATTATTTGCCCTAGCACAAAATGGGGGGATTGTAGAAAGTTAGCACCAAATCATATCCTAGAAAAGGGGTGTCAAACTCAAGGCCCATAAGCCAGATCCAGCCCACGGGTTGCTTAGATACAGCCCATGGAGTTGCCCTGGAAAAAGCTAAGTACTGGCCCATAGTGCCTCAGCCTGGCCCAGGCTGAGCAGACATTGATAGTGCCATACATCCAGGCCAGAACATGGTCAGCCTTAGATCTGCAGGGCTGTCCCCTCCCCTCCCCACCCCTTGGGCACATGCAGAGGAGATAGCGAGTGCACTTGGGTAGGGCCTGGAATCCCCAGGACTATCTTCCCCATAGGCTGACCATGTTCAGAGCACTTCCCTTTCTTCCAGGATGTGCACGGACTGGGGCCAAAGCAGTAGGGCAGTCTGGGTGCAGGAGGCCACCTGGCTCAGATCTAATACTGACCATGTACTGGCTGGATGGCTGCTCTTTCTCTTCCTCCTCCTTTCCAAGTTCTGGCCTGCGTGTGTGCATGTGTAAGTTTTTAATTCCCAAGTCTTTGAATAGTGGGCGTTAGAGATTCATGGCTGGCAATGAGCATGGGCTGGTTGCTGCTGGAATTTGACAAAGAGAAGGGGGGAGTTGTTCTGTACCATATATGGTATAAGGGAGTCAACAAGTCTGGCACGGGGACTCAGAGAGTGGGAGAATCCTGCTCTCTGATTGGATAACGCGCGGTTTGTAAATACAATAAATAGCTGTAAATTCCTTGCCATTCTTGTTCTTGTTGAGTGCTTTTGCTTGTAATAAAAAGAGCTGAATTCACTGAAGCTTCGTCTGGTCTCTCTATTCTCACAACAAAACACTGGCGACGAGGATGGGATTTAAGAGACCGAAGGAAACAAGCAAGAAAAGCCTCAACAGGTTCCACAATGCCAATGCACGCACCGCTGGCACCGTTTGACCCAGATTCAGAAGAATGGGAGGCGTTTATGATTAGATTCAGAAGTTACTTAATCGCAAATGATTTAGAAAGAGCAAGCGATGACAAGAAGAGAGCTCTGCTGATCGGGTACTGCAGATCACGAACTCTTCACTTGGCAAAAGGGTTAGTTTCTCCACAATCGGTGGAGGCAATGCCATGGGCGGAGTTGCAGAAAATACTTAAAGAGCACTTCGAGCTGACACCATCCAGGATGGTGCTCAGACACAAGTTTAATGAAAGAAACCAGAAAGACGGTGAATCAGTAAACGATTATATTGCAGAGCTGAGAATGGCCACGGAAAAGTGCGAATTCAACGACCTGGAGGATCGACTAACGGATTGGTTAGTGTGTGGGGTGAAAGATCCCCTCCTCCAGCAAAAATTACTGGCCAAGCCAGAACTGACCTGGAAAGTGGCTGTTGGCATTGTGAGAGCTGCGGAATGTGCAAAGAAATTGTCGGCACCATAAAGCAACCGCAGAAAACAATGCAGAGTGAAGGGCCGCCAGATTCAAAAAAGGCGGGAAATGTGAATCAACTGAGCGACAATAGCGAGTGAGCCAAGCGCTGATGAAGGGATCTACTATCAAAACAGACAACCCACCAAGCATTGGGGAGAGGGTGCTTGCCAAAGATGCGGTGGAAGACACCCCCACGTCGAATGCAGGTTTAAAGACGCCATTTGCAGGAGATGTGGAAAGAAGGGACACCTGGCATGAGTTTGCTGCTCAAGCAGGCCAGCAGCGCTAATGGAAAAACCATTCCAAAGAAGCAGGGGAGCTGAAGGAGAGATTCCCAGAAAGAAAAGCAACGAGCAAAATAAACATAAGACTAACCACATCCGAGTGTGCTTAAACAGAAAAAGAGGTGCCCAGAAAATAAGAATTACCATCAACATCGCAGGAAGACCCTGCCAGATGGAGGTGGACACCGGCTCAGCATTAACCATTATTGCGTGGAAAAAGCTTCAACAATTAATGCCTCAATTGCGAAAAGAACAATTAAAACCGCAAACGTCAGTAATCAGCGATTACCAAGGTAAAAGAATTCCTGTGTTGGGGCGACAAACTGTTCAAGTCGAATTCAAAACTTTCAAGGGGCCATTAGAATTAACAGTCATTGAGAAAACCCTTCCCAGCCTTTTGGGACTCGAGTGGTTTCAAGCCCTGGGTCTGCATATCAAGGGAGTGAACAGAGTCAACTCAGCAGCGCCAGCCGGAGACTTCCAGGACTTGATGGAAGAATTTGCAGAGCTTTTTGCCGACGGGTTGGGCAAGTATAAGGGGAAACCCATTTCATTTAACTTAGACCCCAATATCACCCCAATTAGGATTAAACCAAGGAGAGTTCCCTTTGCTCTTAGAAGCAAGGTTGACGAACAAATAGATAAACTGTTAAAACAGGGAATTTTAGAACCAATGGAACATGCAGCATGGGAAACCCCCATAGTGACCACCATAAAACCAGATGGGTCTGTTAGATTATGCGGAGATTATAAATCGACTGTGAACAAGGCGATGCAACAAAGTGCCTATCCTGTTCCAGTGGTTCAGCATTTATTACACCAGCTAGGAGAAGGTAAATTATTTGCCAAGTTAGATTTGGCCCAGGCCTATCAACAACTTCCAGTCTGTCTAAAGACAGCGGAGGCACAAACTATTGTTACTCATAGGGGTGCCTTTAAATGTACCCGGCTCCAATTTGGAGTCAGTGAGGCCCCAGGACTGTTTCAAAGTCTGATGGAGCGACTTTTAGCTGGATTGCCTGGGGTGGTGCCATACTTTGACGACATCTTGATCTCAGCATCCTCCAAAGAGGAATTAAGACTTAGATTAAGGGAAGTGTTTGCAAAACTGCAAAGTTCAGGGCTACAACTTAAAAAAAATAAATGCCAACTGGGTAAAAAACAGGTGGAATTTTTAGGATATTTAACAGATGGAAAAGGTATCCATCCCACTAAATCTAAAACGGAAACAGTACAAAAGGCACCAGCTCCAAAAAACCAAAGGGAATTGCAAGCATTCCTGGGCTTATTAAATTTTTACAGTGCATTCTTACCGCACAAGGCCTCCTTGGCGAGCCGCTCCACAGGTTTCTGAGCAAGAAAGTCCCTTGCGTATGGGGAAATAAAGAACAAACTGCTTTCCAAGCAGTCAAACAGTTATTGCTTTCTAATCAAGTGCTGGTACAGTATAATGCATCTATACCGGTAACATTGGCATGTGATGCATCATCTTATGGAGTGGGGGCAGTCCTTAGCCATGTGTTTCCTAATGGAAAAGAAGCCCCCATTGCATACTATTCGAGAACATTGTCTCCGGCTGAAAGGAATTATAGCCAGATTGACAAAGAGGCATTGGCCCTGGTTGCTGGAGTCAAGAGGTTCCATGAGTATTTATATGGTAGACATTTTATACTTGTTACTGATCACAAGCCACTCCTAGGTATTTTGGCGGGAGATAGACCTACCCCCCCATCTTGTCCACGCAGTTTACAAGATGGACAATATTCCTGGCAGTTTATAATTACTCATTACAACACCGGCCAGGAAAAGCTATATCACATGCAGATGCACTCTGTAGGTGCCCCTTGCCCAACCCCATTGAAGACCCAGCCCCAGCCAACACCATTTTGTTCATTGACCAGCTTGCACCAGGACTGATTACAGCTACAGACATTGCTAAAGCAACCTCAAAGGACAAACTGTTGGCACAAGTTTCCTTCTGGGTGGGGAGGGGGTGGCCAGCTGCACCGGTAAAAGAAGAATTTCAGGCATACTGGATGAGATGACAGGAGTTATCATTGTTAAGAGGTTGTGTTTTGTGGGGGGATTGTATAATAATTCCTAATGTGTTAAGAGAGAAATTACTTAAGTTGTTGCATGAAGGGCACCCGGGGGTGGTTAAAATGAAGGCCTTGGCCAGGAGTTATGCCTGGTGGCCAAAAATAACTTCTATTACAGGTCCCTGTTCTTATTGATTACAGGTTCCTGATGGGCAAATTTGGAAAAAACATTGGGACCAGGTGAGAAACAGAGTAGAACAGCAAGAGGGAGAAGCCCAGGGGGAAAATCCAACTCAAACACCAGAAACAGAACAATTATCTGAAAGCACAGAGTGTTCCAGTGAGGTCTCGCCAGCGTTGGGCTCAGTCACACCTGGAACTGAGTCCTGAACATTCCAGGGGCCAGCCCAGATATGGCAGCAGGTCATTGTCGAACAAGAAACTGAATTGTGCAAGTCCACCAGGACCAGGCAACGGCCTGGTTATCTGCGTGACTACATCACTACTTAAAAGGTTAAAACTCATCTAAGGAGGGAGGGGTGTTCTGTACCATATATAGTATAAGGGAGACACCAAGTCTGGCGCGGAGACTCAGAGAGCAGGAGAATCCTGCTCTCTGATTGGATAACTCATGGTTTGTAAATACTATAAATAGCTGTAAATTCCTTGCCGTTTCATTCTTGTTGAATGCTTTTGCTTGTAATAAAAAGAGCTGAATTCACTGAAGCTTCATCTGGTCTCTCTATTCTCACAACAAAACATTCAACAATACAGATAACTGTATGCATGGTTTAAAATGCTTATACAACTAGAGTTATTAGAAAACTGGCAAAAGGAAAACATGTCCTCCTTTTTGTCCATAAATACTTAAAATCAAATATTGTCTGGGTTTTTAGTGATTGTTTTCACAATATTCATTGACAATTCTTTGCATTGTGATCAGGAGTGGAATCCTACCAGTTTTGCTACCGGTTCGGTGCGCGTGCATGCATTTACAGGCACCAGAGGCAGCCGGGATCATCAGGAAGGCTCCATAGCCATGCCAAACAACTGATTAAAGTAAAACACAAACAAACAAACACACCACCAAGCTTGGATAAGGAAATAGAAGGGTGTGGGCAGGGCCAAATTCAAATTGTCACTATTGGTTCGGGCAATGTGGTGCAATCCGGCTGCATTTCACCCAATTGTGACCTTGTAAATTGTCTTTCTCTTGTCCTTCAACAGCCTCAAAAGCCTAGATTTACATTATTTATGTCTTGATTGCATCAACTGATTTCAATCCAGCTCCTTCAAATCTATGAACACTGTACAGTAATCTGTAGATCACAGGACTTGTTATATGTTTCAATGGTGAAATTTGAAAAACCCATTGTCATTTATTTTAGATTATCACTAGCATATGTTCTTGACAAATATTTGTTGAGAAAATACTGCAATTGAAACTTCTGATTCTGGGAAAAAAGTACTTCTGGAATATAATCTGAACAAGCTATGTGCCTATTTTCTGATTAGGATGGGCAAAGTTCATAGCTTTCTGAGAAAAAATACTTCTGGAAGATAATCTGGACAAGCTATGCATTTAATTTATAATTCAGATGGGCAAAGTTCTTAGCTCTACATGGAACTGCACAAAAGTCTCAAATTGATATAAATAGGCTATTTTTCTCCTATAACATCCCAGCATGGATTCTGAACTGACACAGTTGGCCATTTTAAACTATATATAATTTAAACCAGGAAAAGAAAACCACTGAAGATGCAGATGCTAAGCATTGCATCTTTTCCCTCCCTCTTGCAAATTATAGGTATGCACCTTACTGAAATAAATCATTAAATGACTCAGATTTGCCACCTACAAATAGGGTGGAGAATTACAGAATTGCTTTTGGTTCCACCCCCTCATCTACTCTTTTGACTGGGGCTGTTTCATATATACTAGTTAGCATTGCCATTCTTATCTTATCATTTTATCTTCCACTGCATAGCTTTCAGAGGGACAGCAGAGTGAAGCTGCCTTATAAAAATAAATTGATAGGACTTTTGCATAACAGAGTGGAAAGAAAAATAAGTTACCTCTCAGCTGCCTTGGATTTTTGATTAAAAAGTTATCATAGCAGCTTTTCAACCTGGTGATGCTTATCTGTATTGTCTAGGAAGAAGGAATGGAAAATGATGTCAGATTAAAAATAAATAGTTCACATTTCACTGAGAGGGTTTTCCTTCCTTTGAAGCCACTTCTATAGGCAAAGCATGAAGCATTCAATAAGCCTTTTTTTCTTTTTTGCTTTAAGGTAAGAGAACCATTTTCTAATAATAGTTAATAGCTAATCGGAGCATAAACTGTAAAATACAATATTATTATAACAATACATGACAGCATTCCTTGTTTAAAATGCTGTAGACACTGTAAAATGATGTTTTTTTTTTCTTTTCCTTTTTTCATTATTTTTACTTGCAAGTAAATATAAATACTATTAGACAATACTAAGACTACTACTACTCAAAAACAATCATCCCAGTTTTTTCAAGAAATGGCTTCACTACTTTAAAAATAGCAAAAAAGCTACATTTTTGGAGAGGGGGGAGGAAACTAATTGTGGCTAGATTCATACAATAAAAGAATTGGAGGTCATCATACACACACCCTGCAGGGTGCTTATGCAAAGGAACTATAACCAGCAGCGGCCCGGTTATCGGTCATGTTTTAGGGCCCCCCGACCCCCCTGAAGGCTGCATCCACCTGGTCCTGGATGACCTTGCTCCCAGCCGAGTCCCCGGCCAGTCTGTTTTTCCAGCCGGGGGCGGTGAGTTCGATGGTGATGGCGGCGGCGAGGGCAGCGAGGGCGGCAGCGGTGAGGTCAGTTTCAAGACTGGCGGCAGTGGAGGCAGAGGCAAGCCGGATGACAGTGGCATTTTCGTACCCCGCAGTGTTTGGCCGGGGACCGCCATTTCCGAGGGCCACGGTGGTGCCTCCAGCATTTTCGGCTTCCTCGGCTGCGAGGGTGACGGTGTCTCTGCAGCCTGGCCAGAGGCTGGCATTTCTGGTGATGATGGCATCTTCAGCCACTTCAACGGCAGCAATATCTTCGTGGCCTGGTCGGCCTGGTTCGGTTCCAGCTCCTCCCGCGGTGGTGGTGGTGTTTTCGGCCTCTTTGGAGTACTGGGGGGGGGGTTGGCCGCAGCCTTGCCAGTTTGGTTGGGAGAGGCTTGGAGCATGGCCACGGCCTGGTGGGCCTGGCTGGAAGTTGACACTCCCGACATCTTCGATGGCATTTTTAACATCTCCGGCCCCAGCGGTGGCAGATTTGCCCTCCTTGAAGAACAGGGTAAACCAGAGGAACCAAGGGGGGCATGGCCGCAGCCTTGTCAACTTGATCAAAGACTGTTTGGGGTGTCCCGGCCTCTTAATTTAATTTTTAATAGTAGTTTTAAAAAAATCAGCAAATTTAATGGTTTTATATTGGCTTTTAAACTTGTTTAT
>JAEANM010005402.1:0-16097 GCA_017656035.1 Myanophis thanlyinensis
TGATTGTGCATGTGACAAATAAAATTTGAATTTGAATTTGAATTTGAATTTGGATTTGGATTTGGATTTGAATTTGAATTTGAATTTGGATTTGGATTTGGATTAACCCTGTGAAGTGGAAAAAAAAAATTTATTCTAACAACCGCTTCTCTGAACTGCTTAGAAAATTTATTACTGGTTCCATTCTGTCTCAGAATGGAAATTGGTGACACTGATACATGTACAGTATTGTTGTAGGATTTGTTGCTTTGAAGAGAGCTTGTGTTTACTGTGCTATTTATTTTCATCTAAACATATACAGTATGTTTATGTAAGCATATAAAGAAAAATTCAAATAATTTATTCTTAAAATCCAAACCAGACTTAGCATCTTCAGAAGAAAGATACCTAAATTGGGAGAATGCTATAAGGGGAAATTGTTAATCTTTTGTCTGCAATTCAAATTCTGTCCATAGTCTCTTAAGTAGAAAAAAATAGTATAAGGATAGGTCTAATCAAAGTTATCTTGCATTATATGAAGTTTGTACCCAATATTTAGATAAAATTATCTTGCAAATGAAGGCAAATATATGTGTCCCAAGATAATGTTGCAGGATCCAATCTGAATCTTTGGTCCTGGCAACCAACAATTGGATTCTGAAAAACTAGTATCTACTTACTGAGTGGCTAGACAAGACGAGAATTTTTGAGTTTAAAAATAGGTCGATATAATAGTTAATTAAACATTTGGGGGAAGTATAAATTCTATCTTTTTCATAGGGAGAAGGAACACTAACAGAATTCTTTTATCCCAAAACTTCAGTATAACTGGCAAGCAAAGGGGGGGGGAGGGGGCAGTTGGTTTATTAACTTTGGCTCTTTAAAAATTTAGGTCTCCTGAATAAGAGTGGCCTTGTACCAATTAGTATCTCAAAGATTGGGAATCGATTTCAGTTGAGTTCCCTAATATGTTTAATTTATAATTAGTAAAAAATATTTGAGAGAAGAAAAAGAGTGGAATGACTTCATTCAAACATGTTCACACTTAAAATGAAGGCTGGAAGCATCGTGTCCCTTTCTTTCATATGTTATTTAGGAAAAAAGGGTTTTGTTTGTTACTTAACATGTTCCTTTTTCATTGTTGTGCTGTTTTAACCCATCTAAAATAAATAGAGAACAGTAGCTTTTGGGGGGTTGTCTTTTAACATTGCACTATTGCTATGTTGCTGACAAAAGCTGTTTTGCTAAGATGAACTTTCTCTGGAATTTTGTTGAATTCCTGTTTTGGAGTCAAATATCTTGAAAATGAAGACTGTAAACTGATCGCACTAACTAAAGACAGACTTTGTTCAGAATTGAAATGCTCCTGACATAACCCTTGCTATTCCTCAATAAATAATGCTCCTGGCATCTCTTGAAATGTTTCTCTTGTATCATCTTTAATTTGCTGCTTTGATTTTGATGTCATTACACCGTTGGCATTATTCTTATGGAGGGAAAAGAAAGTTTTGACCCAAAGCCTGATTTGAAGACTCTTAATCAAGCCAACTCTTGCACTGTTCAGGTGTTTGTTGCATATATGACTTAGCTATAGTAGAGCTAATTGTTTTCCATGTTACTTTCCCTATTTCTTTACTGGACCAGAGATTTTGCCCATTTTGCCTTGTTCTTTTCCTTTTAAACAAATATATGGCAAGCATGATTAGGAAGTCTCTATACTTTTAGGTACAGTGAAAATAACTACTGCCAATTCCCCTCTCCAAGGTCTGGGAAGTATGCCTGACTTTTTCTAGTATCCTTCTTTCCGGTATCCAAATTTCCTTGTTGGCATTGTTATTCTCCTTGTTAATCTTATGTTAAGGACAGAAACGGGAATGCACTGAGATATTCTGTTATATACCTTATCCATTGGGAGTGTGTCCTCTGCCTCCAATGTTAATTCAAATTCAAATTCAAATTTTATTGGTCACATGCACAGTCATACATGGTACGGTATGCAGTGAAATGCTTACGCAACCATTCACGACCACAGGTAAGTTAAGGCAGAATGGGAGGGTAGGATAGGAATTAGGTTAGGAATAAGTTGGGGATACTTGGGAAGGTGGGTACATCGTGTATATGTAGAAACAATCGTGGTTCATGTTATAATCTTTAGTGTTCTTGTGATATCTGATTTAGTGTCCATATAGCCTGTGGAAAGAAGCTTTTCCTCATTCTTTCTGTGTTTACCTTCAGGGAGCAAAAACGTTTTCCTGACCGCATCGTGGTAAACAGTCTATTGTTGGGGTGGCTGGGGTCTTTTATTATCTTCTTAAATAATAATAATAAATAATAAATAATAGCTCTTATTATTCAACTTTTAATAACCTCACCTTGCCTACAATTACCTGTATTTTCAGAGAAACAAAGTAGATTCTCAAGGCTTCCTACAAACTGGCCAGAAAGAGTAATTTTGGACTACTTTGTGTTCCTTCTGTAATTGGCCAGATGAGTCCTTGGTTTTTCTTCTGTTGACATAAGCCAAAGGAAATACATGTATTGGAGAGGAAGAACATTCTGCTATATCAAGTTTTCTTCTAGAGTATTTATCTATAGATATGTCCTTCTCTGTGTGTATTACCAAAATCTGTTTAACAGAGATTTAGGAATATGTCTCATTAGTCTGGGCCACATTTCTGACACTCCTTTCCTAATTTCCCTTCTGTAATGGCTTTTTGTTGGCAGGTGAAAGCTTTTTGCTTAGAAATGACTTTAGCTTTACAGATTGAATTTTTGCGTGGGGTAATAATAGTAAGGTAAAGTTTTATTGGGATTTTTGAAAACAGATCTTTGTTTATATTATTTAAATACATGGTAGTTGTTTATCATGTATTTGTAGAGCACCTTTTGTTCCCAGATGGAATATAAAGATACTTGGATGGGCATGGTAACGGCTAGCTAAAAAAAAAATCTCCTGATTGGCTTCTGTATCTAAATCAGGACTAAAACTCAGTATCTGTACTTCTAGTCCAGCATTTTTAACCTGTGGACTAAACTGGTTCTCTCCTGTATTTATAATCTATGTATATGCATTTTATTTTGCTTTCATTATGCCATTCGAGAATGATCACACCAGGTTTCTAAGCAGTGTATCATTCATTATGTGTTCTCAGATCATATTTCTATAAATTGGTTGAACAAAACAAAGTATTTTTCTCTTTCCTTTCCTCTTGCTTTCCTGGCTGGTAGAAGTGAAAGCCCACACCAGTTTTCAGCTCTGTAATGCCAGACCATGTAGTAGTTGTGGTGAGTTTGTTGGCTGGGTGAAATGGGAGGAGATCTTAAGCTACTTACACCTGCACTTTTTCTGGCCAGTACATAGAGTGTAGCTGGCCACTTTCGTCCTCTCACTTTCTATTATTAACTGCTGTGACTTCTAATGGAAAAAGGCACTGCAGTTATTACAGTATTTAACTACCTGTATGGTTTAATTGCTGACTTAATTATTGCATATACAATTACCTGATTGTTTAGTATATGTTATTAGTATTTTGAAGACTGGATAAAAACTAACAACAACTAATATTTAGAATGAAATAATGGTGAAAAGGAAGAAAAGAGCAAAGATATAAAGTAAATCTGTACAAGAGTACAGAAATTTAAAAAAAAGAAAAGAAAAAAGAATTATAAAGATGATTTCCAATTTTCTTTTGGAGCAGTTATAAGTGTAAATATAAGTTAACTCTTACTGTTATGTCTACAGCACTGTTTACATTTTTTATAATCTATTGTTTTTTCTTCCAATCATCAAAACTATGTATCATAACTTCATTTTTTCAGTTTTCTGGAAAAAGGCAATAATGGCTTTCCAGTTCTTATTAAGCTTAGAAATGACCTATCTTTAATTAGAGCAATCTCTTTATCTCAGCAAGTTCCATCATCTTCAACATCTATTCCTCCATTGTGGCTAAAGTCAATGTTGCATATATAATAGTTTTGCTACAGTTGTCAAATCTAAAAACAAAATTCCATAATTTTTTTTCTATTTGCTTATCCCTCAATCCCAAAAGAAAAATATCTGGTTTCAATTGTATATGAATTTAAAAATCTTCTGTATTATTATATATAAAATTGAGTCCAAATATTTTTGGCTTTTTTACACGTCTACCAAGAATATATAAAATGTCCTTTTTTGTTGATTACATTTCCAGCATAAGTTTGAAGAAGCTTTATACATTCTAGATAGCTTTTCCGGTGACATTACCAACAATGCACCATTTTATAAAAATTCTCTTTAAGACCATAACTGTCATAACAGTGTCATAACATCAGTCCTTTCAACTACATATTCTCTTACTGTTCCATTTATATATTAATATAACATTACCTGATTGAGATATTTTGTGACAATATATTGCTAACTTAGTTTTGTTATTGGAAAATATAGCTTATGAAGTCCTGTTCATCAATGTCTCAAAGGAAACTGGTTTTTCCTTGTTTTTCCTTGAAGCTTTGCTTCTCATCTAAGAAGCTTCATCACTTCTGACTGAATGGTGGTAGGGATGGAAGGATTAGGTCTGATAAAAATCCTTCCATTCCCACCATCATCCAGTCAGAACTGATGAAGCTTCTTGGATGAGAAGCTAAACGTCTTCAGGGAAAACAAAGAAAGCCCAGTTGCCTTTTGAAAAAAAGCATCTTTGAGACAACCTTGACCTGGATGATGGAGAATCTCCATAAATATTCATGCAATGGATTCTTGTATTTACATTTCATCAGTAGTAGCGCCAAATCCCTTTCAAATGTAATTTTAAATGCCACGTTGTTTACAGTTCCAAACAGTATTGCCTTGAAAATACTGACAGGGTATAGGGGTATGCATTGTGTTACACCACAGAGCAGATTGTCACTGCTAGTGTTTTTCTGCCTGTAACATTCCCAGAAGCAAAAAACAGTCACAGAAGCAAAAACAAATGAACACCGCTGCCCCCTTTCTGAAGGTGTGGATTGATTTTAAGTTCTCACTAAATTATTTTATTTCTTACCATTAAAGAAAGCAACTCCAGTACTCTTTCTTTTCCTTTTTCCATTGTTCTCTTTCTCCTTCCACCCTTTCCCTTCAGTGATTAGTGCTTCTGGATAGAAAGAGTAGAATCTAGGTGACAGTGAAAGAAATAAACATTATTTTGTGATTTTATTTTTGAATTCTGCATTTATTGTTTGCAACATGGATGTAACAACTGTGCTTTTTTTTTTTTGAGCAGGAATATGCAGTAAACAGGAAAGCTTTCTGCTCAGAATTCCAGAAAACCAGCTGTGTTCAGTCTGATTTTTTTTTTTTTGCTCTGAATTGTGACCTAAATGCTGTGTGACTACTCAAAGCTGCCAGTTCTTAGTTTTTTCAGGATCTTATCAGTTGCCCAATTAGTTTAGAGTAAGATGAAAGTGGGATAATAATTCTGGAATTTTTATAGTGCGTCTATCAACAGTGAGGTGGCTTAAAATGCAGTATGAATTGCATGTTGCCTTAGAAAGGATATTAAAAGCTTTTTATCCTACCAGTCTTGGCAATATCTGTAAACCAGTTGTAGTGATTGTTTTCCCAGATCATAAATAGCAAAACTCTTATTTCATTATAATCCACCATTGCTATTGCTATACTGAATAATTTGTTGTATTCTTTCTTCAGTATGAAAAGCAGTAACATTGCTAAGTCTCAGGAAAAGGTAGACTGAGGCCTTGTCTTTTAAATTCGATTTTTGTTGTTGTTAATGTTCCTTTGAGTCATCCTTGACTAAACCTCATCATTTTCCAGGTTGAAGCTTGGTACCTTAACCTTTTCACCACATCCTTTCCAACCATTTGAAGGAATGGGCAGATACCTAATATTGTAAACATGAGCACTTTGGATGCAATTTTTAAGTCAGGCTGAGTGTCTGTCTGAAAGAGAATATAGCGCTGATGAATGTGCATGGCTGAAGATACATAGAAATCATAGTTTCCCTAGTCTCAAACGTCACTATACCATAGTGATAGAGTGGAAAACTATCCTTAATCTGTCTGTCTAGGACAGTGATAATGAACCACAGGTGCCACAGGTGTCTCTCAGAACCTCTCTGTGGGCATGTGTGCTGTCGCCCCAGCTATGCTCCACCGTGTTTCTCTTGCATTTTTCACTGTCATTTGCAGGGAAATAGAAGTTTGTGGAACTAAAAAAAAAGTTAAGTCAATCAATTCCAACTTCTCGCCTCCCGGATGTCAGTTGCTTTTCCTGGTCTTTGGTTCTCCAACACACACACACACACACATGCGAGAGAGAAACTTGCAATTTGGGCACTCGGTCTCTAAAAGGTTTGCCATCACTGGTATAGGATGTCATCTGTAGAGAGCTGAATATCTGAGTTGTGAATGATCATACTATTTTTGATAAACATTAGGCAGCTTTGATTGGTAAAAGCCTACACTTTTTGATTGTTTTTGAGACTAGAGATTGTAGGTTTTTGATTATGAAGAAGACAAATAGCAACTTTGGAATTTCTGGGAGCTATGTTTAGTTGGGGGGGGATCAGACAGGATTTTATTTTGTTGAATCATTTTTGGCATTATTCAATCTATTTTACATATTTTTAACATACTGTCCCATTAATTTGTTTACGTTTAAATCAGTTTGTCAAATTTTTAAAAAGGGAAAATACAAAAGCATATAGAGTCCAAATTTTGAAATAGTTCTCCAGTTGATAATGATTGATCTTACATAATTATGTAAATTATGAAAAAGGCAAAACATATTCATATGAACTTTGTACAGTTGTTGTTGACATGTAATTAGTATAAATACTGTAATTAATAATCCTGTGGAAAAAATAAACTTGAGGAATGAGTGAAAATTGAGTTCCAGACTGTGTTGATATCACAGGCATAAACATCAGCAGGGACTTCTCACAAATATCTTAAATGGCAGCCATGATTATAGGATCAAAGTGCCAGCCCTTTTTTACACACACGTGTGTGTGTAATACATATAAAAAGTAGCAGGATTTTGATCATACAATCAGAGCCACCATCATGACTTTCTGAATACACGTATATACTTGGATATGGAAATTAAGTCTCTGTTCCTTAATTAAAGATTATTTGATTGGGAAAAAAAGGGACCATCTGTGATAGAATATTGTCTGTCAATTTCCATTCTTGCAACATCATTTTCTGCAATCATAACATCATGCAGGCTGTGCTTCATTTGTCCTCTTGATAATTTTGACAAGATTTGTACATAGTTTAAAATAACATGAATTTTCTTGACACAAAATTAGTATATATGATAACTTCTAGCCAAAAAGGAATCTTTATGACATAAGACAGCACTATATGAAACAGCATTGTATTTTGAGTACATTTTTAGATCTCATTCTACTCCCAAGACCATGATAGTACTTCCTTATTATCATTTAGGGGAACAGTAAAAACAGTGCTCTTCTACAGGACTTTCAGACAGAAGAGCCATCGGGTGGTTGGTGAACCTTGGACTGGTATTAGCATTGATGATAAAGTTTTATGCTTATTTTAGATATGTATTGGCTGTGACTGCAAGCTGCTTAGATTGAATCCTAAATATATTAACTTTCAGACCATCTAGCTTCTGCTGCTAATTGCAAGTATCATGTAATTTCTTTTGCAAATTGTTTCCCTTTCAGTACTTGTTAGAACCATGTGTCTGTTAAGTAATAGTATAAGAAAATGAATTATGCATACATGGACAAAATGTCAAACACCTGTTTCCATTGACATTAATTCAAAGAGATGAAGTCTGTTTATTTCAATCTTCCAGTTTTGTTATTCAGCCAATGCTCCAAATACTTAACACTTCTTGAACTTTCACAGTTTGACCAAACTTGTACAGCTTGCAAAGATAATCAAATGCCTCAAACCTTGGAATGTTTGATTTAATGACAATTAAGTAGGATCTTTTTTTCTTTTAATTTTGGCAGTTTTAAAGAAATTGAGTCATTACAAATAAAAAGGAAAGAAACACATAGTCCTGTTTTGGAAAACAAAATGCTTTTAATATTCTTCTTATGGATTTTCCCCAAGCTGGACAGCTGTTGGTGGTTAAGTTCTCCCAGCCTCATCTCACTGCCCTCAATATTTAGTTTTTAATGAATTTATAAAAATATGACCATATGTAAACTTACAATTTAATTTTGCTTCAATTTGGAGGTTTTTTGGATAAGCCTGAAACCAAAACAGAATTAGTCTGAATACTGAATATGAAAATGTGAATATATCAGAACTTCGTCTATCTCTCGTCCTCTCTCTTTCTTCATATCTGAACAGAGAAATATTATTTCTGTTAGAATCCAGTGGGTCTTGTTAAATATCAACTTGGAAGATTCTCTTCCAAACATTTTTATTCCAGGATTACATTAAAGTTGGATATGTAGCTTAATAATTTTTGTGTAAGGTTTATAGTAATTAGCACAAGCACAATCCGAGGGTTAATTATAAATGAATGCTATGTATAAACTACCACTCCTAAATGCTCAAATATCACAGAATATGTTTTATGAAGTTAAAATTATCTATGAAAATACTTTTGATGAGTAAGTATAAAGGAACACAGAGATAAGATATGCAGTGATTAACAAAACATGAGTTCAGGGAAATAAAATTTGACAAATAAAATTTGAAATTGAATTGAATTGAATAAGGAAACATGAGAAAAAAACTTTTCTTTGGCTATAAGAGAAAGGAAAGGAGAAACATGATCAGGCTTTCAGGATTGTGTTATTATAGTCCAGATCAATAAAGCAGAGCTTTAATATTTCTGTGGTGTCACCTGACCTACCTCAAAGGGCTGACAATAAGGTATAGGATGAAAGATATGGTAATTCTTCAGGTTTGAAGTGGTAGCCCTCAGTCCCAGTCTGGAAGTGCAGTCTAGCACAACGAGGGCACTGGAAATCCATTGCTGTAATTCCTGTCAGTGTCATTTTGTGATATTGCTCATACTTTTCTATCAGGTTTTGGTGCTGCTTGTCTACAAAGCTGGTGGTGACTTCATAGCACAGGGCTGGTTGGTAGGTTCTACAGCAGCTACAGCGTCTAGTTTTCATGAATGAATGACTGAATGTCACAGTGATACAGGGTTCTTTCACAGCATCTTTTCTAGTGCTTGTGTGGACAAGCTTGAGGTGTCTTCCCAAGTACACTTATAAAGCAACTACTGAGATATCCATTCTGACAGCATGTCCCACCCAGCAATATCTGGGCTCTGATAATCAAGGAGTGCTGGTGAACACCACACAATCCAAGACTTCCAGTTGTCTTCCCAATAAATATTGAGGGTGAACAAAGAGTCCACATTTCTCCAGTTGTTTGATTATCTTTGATACAGACTTCAGGATTCAAAACCATAATCCTCACGTTATGACCACAATTGGGACTGGTACCTTGGTTGTTGAGTGCTAACAACCATTAGCAATAGCAATAGCACTTAGATTTATATATCAGTTCACAGTGCTTTAAGCAGTTTACAGAACCAATTTACAGAGTCAGTTTACAGACCCAACAATCTAGGCCCTCATTTTACTTACCTTGGAAGAATGGAAGGCTGAGTCAACCTTGAGCCGGTGACTATCAGTCAGCAGAAGTAGCCTGCAGTACTGCATTCTAACCATGGCACCACCACGGCTCATTAAGCAAGACATCCATGTGTCTGTTTTTCTCCCAGGATTCCCAGCACTTGGGTGGTTAAATGATCTTGTGAGTCATTAAGCATATGGAATCCCAGATAAGCTTAATCCACTGGCACAGAGAACTGTTACATCTGGAGACCTCTTATCTTGCAGTGGATGGCCAGGACATCTTAAGTGTCTGTCCTGCTGTTAATGTTTCACAGTGCCTACTGGGCTTGCCTTTTTGGTCACTGGACTGTTGATTAGTCTCCTGCACTCAACCTGCCAGGGCCAGATTGGGCTAGACAAATCACCTATCTCAACAAGAGTTGAAGACCCGTCAGCTACTGTCAGTAATTGGGCTCATCTGCCAAGATGGTTTACCAGGGTGTAACTGCTGCATGTGTTACAGTTACTTGGAGCCATAAGTGAGAACATGTGCCAGGTGGGACCAATCAGCCCTAAAAACTGCACAACAGGCCCCTCCACCAGAGCACCCCATATATCCCACAGTTATTGCAATAATCAAAGATTGTCTCTAAATGCGGCATGCTAGAATTATATGGATCAACTGAATTATTAGAATGGAATTTCTAAAGAAAGAGGATTTGTTTTAGGTGACAGTTCACCATAGTTGCAAAAAGAGGATGCAGGGAGAGTTCTTAAAATATTAATTTAAATGTTTCTATATTAATTAGTCGTTAATCTTAATACACATTAATTCAGTTCTGTTGATCTGTGCCTCATTCTATATAGTTGTCAGGTTCTTTGACAGCTGTTTAAAAACAAGAATACTTTTCCAAGTATGATTCCCACAGTGTCCTTTTGAGCAAGATTTATTGAGATAAATGGGATGGATGAATTCCAGCAACTAAACTATTTAGAACCAGTACATATAGCCCCACGTACTTTAGAGCATAAACTTTCTGATTTTTTTTTCAAATTGGAGGGATGGGGGAATGAATTTGTTCACTGAAAACAGAGATGCTTGCAGCTGGCTATGTATATAAAAGTTTCTTGACCCTTTATCAGCCAGGGAACCTCTAATATTGCATTTGTCCATATATTTTTGAAGTTGGTAATGTTGTGGAATTAATTAACTCTGTTCAATCTCAAGTAGAAAAATGTTAATGTTGTAAAAAATCCACAGTGCATTTCAAATGTAGGCATCTCGATGGAAAAGGTTATTGTTTACAAGTCTGTTGATTTGTGTCACCATGAATCTGGCTTTTGATAATTAATTTAGTACTTTAACCAAATCAATGATGCACATAAATATTTTTAAAATAATAATCATCAGGAATACACTATTAAATTGCATGTTTTACCACAGCAGCATAGATCTTTATTTCAGGACTGGTAATGCTAGTGATGGAATTGGAAAGAAGAAATTTATTATGGTAAAGATTTGTTCATTCTGGATATGCCTCAGGATAGATAAAATGAGATAATCCCATAAATCTGTACAGAAATTACAATACAATAGTGCATGGGGAATTAGAGATGAAAATTTGACTTCAAGCCACAAATCAAATCACAGGCCATCCTGCTCAAAATGGTTAAAACCCTCTATCTGCTACATGTGTTACTTAGATAAGCAGACTTAAATTATATATTGACCTATTATTATTCATCTATTCATATACAGTAATTTCTATCCTGTTGCAATGTAAGCTGTTGTGGTTTACATGATATACAAATATGAAAACATCCATGATAAATCTTAAAATACTATAAACAATTTAGAACAAAGTAACTGTCAATTCCAAGTAAACCAGGATTAAAAATAATGGTAAGAGGTAGCAGTAAAATAAGAAAAAAATAAAGAGAAAATATCCATAGCTAGTTACAGTATGACACTCTGCAGAGCAGTTTGAATGATGGCATCCTCCTAAATGCCATCAAGGGAAGGTCCCAATTTGTTTTCTACAGGGAGACTATTTCAAAGGACTGGTACTTACTTTGAAAAGCCATGCATTGCGCCTTCCATTTCTGGAAGTAGGGAACTAAGAGTAGTTTTTCCCTTGGTGAACCACTTCAGATTGGAGTAAGTGGTCCTGTAAGTACTCAGTACCAAGGTATAAAGATCTTCATGGGTCAAAAATGGCACTTTAAAATTTACCTGGAAATGAGGAGTCTTTGATGGTCTCTGAACTTGGTTGTTTTCTTGTAGAGGTTTCATCACCCAAACTAAATAACATCATCAGTGCACTGTACATTTAAGTAATGAAACATTTGCAAGAAAACAATGAAACTCAGAGAGTACCAAGGACCCCTCATGTCAACCCTGAGCTACAAATATTCTCCTTTATACAAATATTTCTCCTGGAAATATGTGGATACCAGTGCTTCTTCCTTACAGTCCAGGTTGGTGATGTGCAGTTGAATATCATAAGCACATTGATGATACTGATGAATATCATCAGCACATTGATGGTACTACAGCTTGAACTGTCAGACAAACTGTTTCAGTAACTTCATCTAGATGTTAGAAGTAGGAGACAGGACAGACTTGTGCGCTCCAGAAGATACAGGGACAGTGAGCAGACCAATTCTCTTCTATCACAACTGCTGACTGAAGTCACCCACTGAAGGAGCAGAGAACTCCAGAACAGTGCTTTTAGTTCCTAATCCCAGCATATGGTCCAGGAGGAAAGATGAGAAGGTGCCATGTCCTCTATATCAGGATATCAAACTAGTTGCTGTTACATGACATTTTTCCCATTTGTGGAGATGGGGTGGGGGTTGCCTGCACGTGACGCATCCAGCCTATGGGCCGCCAGTTTGACACCCCTGCATGTATAACCTTCATAATTCTGCCTCCACCATCTCCACAGAAAGGGGATTTTGAATTGATAGTTGTCTAAAATTTCCAGGTCAACAAGGGATGGTCTCTTCAGAAGAGGGCGCCCCACAGGTCTTTCAATGTTGATTAAATAGTACACTTTTTTGTTACTCTGCTTTGATATTCTGGGAGTTAGTCCTGCTGTTATATGAATTAACAATTAGTGACCGAAGGACAAGAATTTCTATTTCAGAATAGCAGATGATTTGTTTGTGAGAAAAATTGTTTTCTCTTTTTCCTAAGAATTGTAATAATACTATTATTATTTCTTTTCCTCTAACTTTTTAAACTGTGACAACTTCTGCATTTAAATCAGTTTATTCATAGTTTATGACTGACTTGCTGAAATCTAATAAAGGCACCCCAGCAAGCAGTGAAGTTGTAGCTTAGGACCATGCCTGTCCATAGCCATATGAATCCTAATTTTAAAAAGTTCCAAGTATAATATATTTTTGGAATAAATTATACTCCTTTCTTTGTATTGGTGACTCCTAGAAATTAGAATGAGTTGTACTGTTCATATATATGGTGAAGAATTTGGCTTAATTGCTTAAGTTCAAGTTTATTTGTCACATACATGACACATATATGACATGCAATGAAATGCTTATGCAACTGCAAAATCGAGGAAAGCAAAGGGAATAGTCTATAGCTGTGATGGTGAACCTATGGCACAGATGCCACAGGTGGCATGCAGAGCCATCTTGCTGGGCACACACGCTGTCGTCCAACTTATCTCCAGCTGAGCATGCACATGCGATTGTGCATGCACATGTGCATGATTGCAGAGACCCAGCTGGTCTTCGGGTTTCCGCTGTGCAAGTGCACAATTGCAGCAGGAAATGCAGCTGGTCTTTGGAGCTCTCCTGCGCATGCAAATGTGATTGCTCATGTGTGTGTGAGTGCCTGCGTGCAATGCAGGTGCATTGCATGTGCAAAAGCTGCATGCATGTGCAGATGGTGCAGTTGCACATGCAGCGCACATGGAGGAGCCGCACACGTGTGGATCACTCATGCAAAGCTTTTCGGCACTCGGTAAGTAAAAGGTTCGCCACCACTGGTCTATAGGAAGGATAGGGATAAAGATAGGGACAGGAAGCAGTTAGAGGGAAGTGAACACAAGTAGAGAGAAGAAGAAGAAAGGATAGAGATGAAACTCAATGTCTACTGTTATGACCAGTGTCCATCCGGAACCACCATCCCAGGACTCTATGGCAGGTTTCGGCCCTCTCAGTTCTCAGCTGTTTTAGAGGCTACTGCCTTCATCTCAGTGTCTCTCACAGCCTTCGCCTCGGTGATCCCTCGGGTCCTCTGCCTCAATGTCTCGGTGGCTTCTCAAGGCCTCCTCCTCCTCCTCAAGGCCTCCTCCTCCACCATCCAGCCTGCCGAGCCTATCATCCAAGCACCATCTTCTCTAGCTCTAACTCTGCCCTTCGTTCTCCTTCCAGGCCACACCTCGGCTGCTTTAGATTGCTTAATGGTTGCTTAGCAGTTGCTTAGGTGTTGCTTAAGGGTTGTTTAAAAGGTACTTAAATGATGATTAAATTATAATTAAATTTGGTTAGAAAAAAACTAAAACAAATAAAAAGAGGGTCAGAGCAGTTGTGATGGCTGCCTACCTCACTGGCGCCATCATGGGATAATTAACAGGACAAAATAGCCGATGGGAGCTCACAGGATTGGTTTATTTTGATGTTCTCATCTAGTTTCTAGAGATATTTGAAAAGCAGCATCAAAATGGGGTGTTTTTCTTAAAATGCTTGTTGGATTAAATGAAGCAGTTTCCACCAAAACATCAGAAGTAATCTGGAAAAAAGATCTCAGAGGAGCTTCAGTATTAAATTGTCTCCATGTGTGCTTTTGCACCTGCTTGGCAGTTTTCAAAAGAAATCTTATGTACTCTGTGAAAAATGACACACACATAATTCACTGTTAACTTTCCATTAAGACAAAATTAAAGCCATCTAGAATAATTATGAATGGATGGAATGTTACCTATTGGGAAGACTATTTGTAGGAAGAACTGCTTGCTCTTCATAAAATACTTCAAATAGGCTGGAGTTTTGAATGTGGCAGGATGTCAGCAAAAAGTAGTGATAAACTCTGTTTATATAATCAAGAATTATATTAGATTTTCTGGCTGGCTCATGTTTAAGTGATCGTCCACTAGGACTCCAAGGTCTCTCTCACTGTTTTTGAGCCAGGTTTCACCTAATCTGTACTTGTTCCTTTGGTTTTTTCCTGCCCAGGTATTTAAACTTTGCTTTTCTTCAGATTAAATTTCATGTTGTTGGATAGGGCCCATTGTTCAAAACTGCTAAGATTTTTGGACCCTGAGCTTGTCTTCTGGGATATTAGTTATTGTTAGTATCATCCGCAAATACAATTAATTCCCCTTCTATTCCCTCATCTAAATCTTTTATGAAGATATTGAAGAGTATTGGGCCTAAGATGGAACCTTGTGGTACTCCACTGCTTCCTTCCTTCCATGTAATGTAGTGTTATTTAGGATTACTCATTGAATATAGTTTGTCGGCCAGTTACAAATCTGTCCGGTGGTGATGCTTTCTATCTCACATTTTTCTAGTTTATCAAAAAGTAGGTTGCGAATGCCTTGCTGAAGTCTAAGTATACTATGTCCACAGAATTTCGCTGGTCTACTAATTTAGGCATTCTCTCAAAGAATGAAATAAGATTGGTTTGGCATGATCTGTTTTTAACAACCTGGGCTGGCTACAGGTTATAACTTTGTTTCTAGATGTCCACAAATTTGTGTTAATATTATTTTTCTTCTTTATTTTAATAATTGTTATTAACAATTTTATCTTTAAAATGTGTTAATATTGGTTTGTGAATCACCAGATATTTTTAACATTGAACAGCCAGTGTAAATCCCTTAAACTAAACACGTTCTCAATGGTGCTTGTTCAAAATACTATTTTTCTGAGAGTTCATTTCAAGTTATATAAGAATTGCAAAACCATGGTTTATTGCTGTCCATGAGGTCATGTCATCATTATTGTCTTCTTTGCTGAATATATAATCTCAGTATATTGCTGAATGCATCTCTAAAAAATATGTTTAGCCTCTCGTAGAGTTAGTTCATAGGTGGACCACATGCCTTACTGTTGAAGATGGGAGGCATTTATAATTGCCTAGTGGAATATTGTATTGCCTAGGCTTTCAATATAGTGGCCATATGTGGCAATGTGATTGCCTGTTTCCAAGCATGATTCTAGAACACCTAGAAATAGTGAAAAATAAATTAAAGCCAACAATTGCAGCTAAAGATTCTGTTTGGAATAAGTCCATCTATCCAGATCAGAGTTATAAGTTGAAAAGGCATGCAACATTCTGGAAGGTAGGAGATTGCCTGTGCTATAGCTAAGGTGGGTTTTTAAGGAAATGAGGAAGCATTGTGATCCAATATGCCTTTTCAAAATGTATAACTAATTATAGGATTACATAACCTGTTTGTTGACAAATGTTATGCTATTCACAAATTGAAAAACTGTCTAGGAATGTTGAAGGCAAATCATTCTTGTCAGTCAGTGTTCATTTGAAAAGTTAATGTGCTGTAGTTTGTATGTATGTGTATGTATGTATGTATTTATATATGT
>JAEANM010005403.1:0-19658 GCA_017656035.1 Myanophis thanlyinensis
CGGCTGTAAACCGCCCCGAGTCCTTAGGGAGATGGGGCGGTATATAAATACGATTAAAGTAAAGTAAAGTAAAGTAATTTCATCTCTAACACACACACACACACACACAGAGAAAAACAAGATGCTGGCTGGTCCTCAAAATAGGCACCTTTCTCACAATCTTTCAGAAAGGTTTAAGAACTGGACACAACAATGTTATCATTTTGTAAGTAAATGGTTTTAGTAATCTTAGAGAGTGTGGGGCCTCTTTTTATTTTTTATTCCTCAGGAACTGGTTTCCTTCATCTTGACATTGTACAGCAATATTATCTGAAGAAGTTTTAATTGAAGAAGAAAGACAAGACACCATGTTCTTAGCAAGAATCTAGAAGCAATAACTTTTTATGCAGATGTTTCTCCGTTATTGGGCATGTGGTAGCTACCTGGTAATTAAAATAAATCTGCATGTTGTTCTCCTATTTTCTCCCCAAAACATGGTATGGCTGATCTTTGGTGATGGTCATTCTGAGCCAGATTACAGAAGAATGGTGTAGATGCTGCCATCTTGAAACATTCATTGGGATGACGACAATTCAACTTCCATTCAGACTAAGATGGGTTTCCATAGTAGCTCAGAATGAAAACAATGAAAGTAACAAACCTAAACCATTGAACACATAGGTTAATCTTGAAAGAATGCCATTTATCCTAAGGCTCAGATGGACTGATTTAATGATAGTAATAGCAGTAGCACTTATATACCACTCCACAGTGTTTTACGACATTCTCTAAGCAGTTTACAAAGTCAACAAATTGCCCATAATGATCTGGGTCCTCATTTTACTGAATTTATCAGAAGGACTGAAGGTTGAATCAACCTCGAGCTGGTCAGGATCAAACTTCTGGTCGTGGGCAGAATCAGCCTGCAATACTGCATTCTAACCAATGCACCACCACAGCAACTATGATCTTGTGGACATCTCAGGAAGAGCAGGATATAAGAAATTAATAAATAATATAATTCTGGAAACAAGGTAAAATACTTTTTTTTTGTTTTCATAGCTTTCTTCAGAAACAAAACAAGGCAATAAATGTTGAACATAAAACTGTAGATTTCTATAGGTACAACAAAGCTTGCAGGATTCTCCAAATGCTTTGAAATGCAATTGTTAGGGAGGTAGTATAGAAACATCCTAAAAAAACCATGAAAGGTTTGATAATACATGTGAAACTCAAGAGGAAATATATTATGGAAATGTACAATACTACCTCTGTTGTTTTCACACACTGGTATCCATTCATGGACAATGATTTCTTCCAGGTTTTGGCTCATAAAATGAGAATGTTCTTTACAGTAAAGCAAATAAAATGAAGCCTTATGCTATGTGGTAGTGTAATGCTTCATTTTATCTACGTTATACTGCTACGATCTATACTACACTGTGTTGTAGTGTGCAATAAAGTTCTAGATACAGTTTCCTAATTTCTTTCCATCTGGCCAATGACCAAAGCAAATCTCTTTACAGGCATTTTAGAACCGGTGTGATGCAGTGGCCAGACTAACCTGATAGGCTGCTTCATTTATTCCATTTCTGGAGTTACTTTTGAATTAATTGCCATCTTTTAGTAAGTAGTTTCTTTTTGACAATCATCCAGAAAGCTGGTTAGATGCAAAGGAATCCCTGTAATCTCTGATGCCTTTGAACATCTTCAAGGTAGACTAGAGATTGATGGCAATGGCTAAATTAAGTGATTCCTCCCACCTATTTTATCAGAATGCAGTTGTATATCACCATAGCTTAATCCTGGCCAGACTAATAACCATAAAAATGTCTTGTATCAGAGCAATCACTGTGTTCATGCTATTATTAGCTTCTTTGTTCCTTGTGTGGCCTTTGTATTTTACAATCAAGTCCTGAATGGTGGCTACTGAGACAGTGAGCACTATGTCACCACTGACCAGATTCCTCCTTGCTTAGAAAAACAAGCATTGCAGTGGGGAAACTATGGAGACATCTGTCTAAATGTCTCCCCTTTGGTTTAGATTATAACAACAAAATGCCTGAGCTGATACAAAACAATCACCTGCAGGCAAACCCAAACCATGGATTTTTCAGCTAAGCAGCTGGAGACTGTGGGGAGAAGAAGGCCCATTTATTTTCATTCTTTTGGCTAACCCAAGTTTCTTCTATTTCTCATTAAGCATTTAAAAATAGATCTGGCTTTCCTGAAGGGAACACGGTGCCTTTCCTCATTGCTCTAAGACATCTGATGGCTTCAGACTTGGACAAATCAGGGGTTGGATTCTTACTGGAAGACAAAATTGGCTCAAATATTAAGTTCTGTCCCTTGGTGAGGAAGAGTGTTTTGTATGGCTGTCCTGGAGTGTAGTCTGTTCTTTAGTTTGGAGAAAGTTGACTATCTTGCCAGCCTGCATTGCAAGCTTCTCAATGTGTGCAATTATTTATTTATGTAATGTGCAACCTGTACCTTCACAAATTCTTTGTAGGGCAGTAATGAAGCCTAGAAATATCAAAGACAAGGATAATTAGGTCCAAGAAGGACTTTCAGTTGATGCCTCAAGCTAAACTGATAGAGCTTCATCTATCAGAGCCTTAAACAATCAAGCTGAATCTAATAACAGTTGTCAATAAAAAAAATATTGATGAGATTTATTTCCCACCTTTATTTTGTACTACTCAAGGCAGTATCGGTAATGCCCCCTCCCCCTCCTATTTTCCCCACAACAACAACCCTATGCAGACAGAGAATCTCTCATTATTCATCCAACCAGCTTTTCTGTCTAAGGGAGAGAACTACAATTCGTACTTTGACAGTTTCTAGTCCAGCGCCTTAACCACTACAACAAATTGGATCAGTTCAATAAGCTAAACACTTGCTCCTTTTGGATTGCAGAGACTCAATGAGGAACTAGTTTGTAAATTGGAGGCATGCTGCACTACAATAGGAGCCGGACACCCATATATTCACAAGATCATTTCTTCTGCTCAGACCATGCCTGTTCTGTGCATTCTTCCTGGGAAGGCCTACTAATAAAAAAAAATAGGAGCTTGGAGGTATGTCTTCTTAATGTCTTTCCCATATTATGGAACTCTTTGCCTCTAGGGCCCCAGGAAGGCTTACTCTGCTTGCTTTTCCTAAGGCTGCAAAAATCATATTGTTCTGCTAGGCTTTTGATGTGGGTGGTGGTCGTGGGCTGCTTTTGCAATGGGAAAATCATTGCGGTTTACAATTCTGTTTTTTTTTTTTTTGTTGTTGTTGTTGGTGCTACCTCTCTTGGTATTGAAAACTACAGAATACAATATATCTGCATAAACAAATTGCACAGTTTGCATGGTGCAAGATTAATTATAATCTGCAAGAGGTAAGGATCAGGACTTTTCTGTGAATGCATTGTTTGTGCTGGGCCCCTTGACTTACATGCATTTAAAAGTCTGTTTAAAGAATATTCATGTCCATTTTCCTTTTAGAAATTATTGTAAGCCATCCACAAATCTGTTTTAAAAAGTAACTTGCCTTCTTTTAACAAGGATGGATGACCATGTATATGGCATTTCTCCCTCTTCCATTTGCTATGTTACTAAGATCATGGTCACTGTGACCTGAAAGCATTCTGAAGAACAAGACTTATTTGTAAGGTAAGTAATTGCCAGCCAGTTAGATGTCCAGTTTATAATACTGGGATAGTGTTTTTTTAACACTGATTTAAAATTAACCGAGCTAGTAGAGATGAGAGCAAATATTTAGATTTTATCTACAAGTATAATAACCTCTTATATCACAATTTTATTTAGCATTGTTGGCTTCCTACAAATTTCTAGGAAAATCAGGAGAATAATAATGTAGAAATGTTATGTAATTCTTTCTAAAATAGAGACAGTGATGCTTAAAGGTTTATGTGCCCTTTTGAATTTTTGCATACTGTAAATATGACCTAAAGCATATTTTGCACGTGTGTTCCAAAATTAGATAAAGTTAATCCAATTAAACAAATGAGTGAAAAACACACTTGTTCATTTATTTGCTGAGAAAATGACACAAAGCTTACACTGTTGGTAGAAACAACAAAAGTTTAAATCTCTAAACCAAGGGAAAATGAGCTGCTTTCCTATGGTGGAATTCATCTCATTAAGGGAGCAAAATACAACTTTGACAATGCTGGCTGGCTAACCTGATCAGGAGGACTTTGAGCTAAAATACAAGGGAGTGTGTGTGTGGAAATCATAAGGCTATTGGTGTAATTGGTAACAGGTTAAATACAGCAGCAAAGTGAAATGTTTTGGAAATTACTGTTTTAACAAATAAACAAAGAAAACATAGCCATAAAAGAAAAGGAAGGCTTTTCTTTTAGAGAATCTGATCCATCTCTTTTTAATTTACAAAATATTGGTAACAAGCAAGATGAGATGGGGATCATGAAGTTCAAAGATAAATATGATGTAATAAGGATTACAGCTACATGGTGGAACATATAGGACTTGATGGATAACCCTTGTTAAGAGATACAGGTAACATTAGTGTGGAGAAGGTAAAGCATTGTGTATGAGGAATGAATTTACCTATACAGAGTTCCACAGGAACGATAATAACGTGAGTGTTGTAAGTACCTAGATTAAGATAAAAGGGTAAAGTAACAGGCTACCATATAAGTCAGAAAAGACAGATGAAGATTTATTAAGGCAGATAACTGAAACTTCAAAAAACATGAAGTGGTTGTGATGGAAGATTTTCAAATATCCAGACATGTATTAGAAGACTTAATTTTACTACATATAAGATAACTTGTTTTGGGAATAATTTTAACTTACAAAAGGTTGAGAATGATTCATTAGGACATCTGCTACCTTGGGTTCTGTCCTTCCCAACCACTGGGAATGGAATAAAGACATTAAACTGGTAAGTAGAAACTGTGAGTTCAAGTCACCATACATTTTTAGAGTTCTTGACTTTTTTAAAAAAAATAAAAAAGCTCAGTTAAAACTATCCCAAAGTTTTAGAAAGTTGGATTTTAACTGAACTAAGAGAAATAGTAATGAGGATGATATGGGAAACATTCCTAACAACAAAGGTATTATATTTATCTGGAGCTTTAGAAACTGAAATTAAGATGGGGGCGGGATTCAGGAAAAAACAAAATGGGACAATAAACATGCCTCTTGACCAATAAAGTAGTTCCCTTGATAAATAAGAGGTTTTGGGAACCTATTCTGACAAAGCCCTGTTAGCTGTCACAGCATTGTCTTTAAGATACTTAAACTGGCTCGCTTTGTTATTTGCTCTAACCAGTTTCCAGTTGCTGATGTTAAGCTAACTAGTCAGTAATTACCAGTATCCTCTTTTTTTTTTTTTTTCCTTTTCGTGAAGAATGGGATTAATTACTCTTCTCCAATCCTCTGGTAGTTTCCCAGATAATTGACAGGGCCCAACAGTTCTTTAGCCAGATCCTTTAGTATTTCAGGGTGCCTTTCATCATGGTGTGGGGACTTGAAAGCATTCAAATTACCTAGAAAATCCTTTTTCACATCTTTACTAATCTGCATCCTCCCACTATTGTGTTCCAGCCCAGTCTATGCTATTCAAATCACCATTTCCTTTGGATCCAAAAGGCAAAACAGGAGTTGAATTACTCTGCTTTGTCCAGGTCATTTGTTAAGATCTCTTCATTTGAAGTAAGCCATTAGCCATTATGTTCTTGCTGGGGATATATTTGAAAAACCCTTTCTTGCTGGATTTTCCATATTCTGCTAGCTCATTTCTTCCTTTGTCTTCCTTATTCATCTTTTTCTCCTCACTACTTCCTGTGTCATTTTCCCCTCCATTTTAATTTTCATTGAAGTTACTAGCCAATAAATAGAAGTCTGTGGAAAAAGAAAATATGGCAAGAAATAAATCAGTTTAGTGTATTTGATTGATATCAATTTTCAATTAAAGGTATTGACCTATTTGATCTTTCACATGATGACCAATATCTGTTTGTCTGTGATCTCTCTATGTAGGGCCTGAAGTAATTGAAGCAAGATTTTTCTTAATATCACTGCTTGGTCCACTTATTCTAATGGGCATTTTTACAGTAGATAAATATCTATTTTTTGCAGAGAAATCATAGTCTTTGTCAATGTATGTTATATATGAAAAATATCTATTTAGAAATAAGTGAAGTTATATGATTTCGGGCTATAATTATGCATTGAGTGATGCTTTTCCTGCTTGGACATGATTTGGTGGCTGATGGATGATAACTGGGTTTGTGAAGTCTACTTAAGAATGTGTTTCAGAAATGGTAACCTGCAGTAGCACACTTGCATACTGTAGTAGCATTTGTTTTTGGGTCTGCTTCTAAGTTGCTGATGAAACGTGTGAATCATGCCCATCTTCGTGTTATGGCAGGATTGTTTGATTTAATCCATCGGCAACAGCCTTCAGCATGTCCAGAGTCAACATCTCTCCCCAGGGACACCCTGCAAAGACCTCATGGGTGTGTGAGGCTTGCATTCAAAAGGCAGAGGTTGCATTAAGACACTTCAAGGCAAAGCAATACTGAAATGAATGGTTAAACAAGAAAGCAAGCCAGGGCTCCGTTCAACTTTTGTTTCCCTGGATGCCAAGGCCCCGACTTTGTGTCTGCCTTTTCCAAGGCCCGGTGCCTTCCTCTCATTTTTTCCAGAGAGGTAAACAGCTGGGGGTTCTGCCAATTCAATTAAGAATGCTCATGCACACATTATATAATGAGACAGGAATGTAGCCCCCTGAAGCCTAGTCTTGCAATCTAATCTGCTCTTTAGTGGCCCCCAAAGATTCTTGAAACTTTTATGGAGGTCTCTGTCTCTCTCTCTGTCTCTCTCTCTGTCTATCTTGCTGATTTCTCAGTTCATTAGGTTCATTAGGTCTTACTATTATATTTAAAAGTAGATTATGGATGCACTGTATAGCAGATATTATCCAATGGATGTTGAAGAGCAGAACTTCCATATATGCTCATGATCTTATCCAAAGGCACCACTTTAATTTATGTTATCCGATCTTCTACCTTGTAGTAAAATTATGGGTTGTTGTTTTTTTATAAAATGTTGATTACTATACCTTTCTGTTGCTTTGTTAAAATAAAATAAACTTCACAAGGAAACGTTGCTTTCTCTATAAAATCTTTGACCTCTAGTTTGCTAAATTTTATAGAAATGTTGTAGTTGATTCCTATAATCTAAACATGGACAGGAGTTACCTGTCACAAACATATTGGGCAAGAACTTTGTAACGGAGTGAAATGTTTCTTTGTAAATAATAGAAGACTACAGTACTGTAATTCAAAGATTAGAATGGGTATCAATACAAAAGTCCTTAATTTAGCAACCATTCAAAGTCATGACAGACCTTTATGCACTTACAGTCCATTTTGGAAATTCTAACAGCCACTCCATTGCATGACCACACATTGAGCACTCGGCACCCAACCTGCATTTACAGTGGTCTGTGGCATCCACCATGTTATATGTCATATTTGCCAGAAGAAGGCATTTGCTTCTACTTTTTTGGGCAAAACTGGCCCATAGCAAACAATTGAAGTGTTTGCTTAAGAACCACCACAAAATAGTCATAAAATTACATGGGTGACCTACTTTATGATTATCATGACTTACACTCCATTATTGTTGAAAGTCAATGATTACCTGTATTGAAGATGTATAGTCATATCTATTCTATATTTATTTTGTAGAATTACCTATCCCAGTTTGGAGAATGAAATTTTATCATAGTTTACCATGTTAGATTTTTTTCCTGCCAATATTATAAGCAACAAGATGGCCTAATTATACAAAAATAATTTCTGCTGGAAAAATATTGTTAAATTAAAAGAAAAATTTCTTCAACTATCTACTCTCAACATAACTCTGAATTTTGTAAAAAAAAAAAAAAGCATTTTCTAGAATTAATATTATAGTATACTATCCCTCAGGGCAAATTTGTATAGGATACTTTAAATTAGTGATGCTTCTACTAATAGGCATTATTGTACTTAATTTGGAATATCCTCTCCTAGGAACTTCAGTATTTGTGCTCTATCTATATACTACGATATACTACTTATAGAGTTCATCCAAAACCCAGGACCCTCTGGGATTGGGATTTGCCAAATTTGTGTCTGGTTCAGTAACATGATGACTACTTGACAACATTTCCTACAAACTTGTAGGTTGTATAAGGCAAGGAAGGGGTATATCCCCATTGTCTTTTCACCTCCGCATGGCCCCTGTTCGTAATAGGCTGGTGGGAAATCCCGACAAGCAAGCAGCTATTAGCTGCTTTGGAACCAACCCAAAATTTGAAATCTCTTTATGATGGTGCCCAGTGAAAAAAGAACAAGAAAGCAACTCGGCTCATTGCTAGCAAAGTAGAGCTGGCTGGGGATGCTGGCTTTTAACAGGTGAGCCTTCTTCCTTCTCAGAGAGAGGAGGCCCTTTGCACAAGCCAGAATAAAGAGAGGATTCATAGTTCCTTTTGTTCCCCCTCCCAGCAAAAATGGAAAATAGTTCAGAGGAGGGTGGGAGGCTTCATCAAGGCTATTCTTAATATAGACTTAAGCCTATATTATATGTGGAAAGAAGAATAACTTAATGGATCATGGGCTATCTAGTAAAAATATATTAGATGTACAAGTACTTTCTTTTGTAAAACATTATCAATAATATCTTTCATTTCCTTCACACTTTGTCTAGCGTGTATTTGTTTCTTCAGAAAAACAGCAATTTGTATGAGCACCGATATAATAAAGTATGTCAATCTTTAACTATCCATTCTTCAAACTTATCTCTTGTCAGTTATTGGAAAATTGCTCCTGTCTTATACTGAATTTTCCTAGGGTTAGCATTTAGATTTAATAGCTAATGTAAAGACTTGAATGTTCTAGTGTCCCTGTGAGAGGCACATTGATCAGTAACTATTCATAACTGTCTACTTTCTGGGACGGATAAGTAGTTACTTAGATATGCTGCATCCTAACAAAATGAATACTGTACAATCATTTCCTTACAAAAAATTGAAACTCAAAAATTCCGCTTACATCTGTCAGGCATAACAGCACAGAGTTGTTTTAATTGTTACTGTGAGCTTGTGTATGTTTCTACTGTCACATATTCCTTTTTAAATATATATGTGGCTCAAAATGAAATATGACAGGGATGAGCAATGTTTAAATCTCCGGTTGAAGTGAAGCTGCAACCCATTATAGCCCTCCCTCCCTTCCTTCCTCCCCTGAATGAATTTTGGGCAGTAACCAGGAATAAAATATAATCAAACTATTTAAATCCAATGCAAAAAAATTTGAGTCAAGTCCCTTAAAGATCACATTGTTAATGTACCAAACAAAACCACACCTCTGCCAGAAGTCCATCAATATCCTGATCCCTGTACCTGATCTTAATAGTCTTCTGCAAAGTTAAAGCAATTCCTCATGAGAGATAGGCATGCTTCCTGGGGCCCACTAGGTGACACTGCTTCATTGACAGGATTTGGGACATGCTGTGCCAGAATCAGAGTTAGGAGGACCTGTCACCATGTCTTTAAAGAGCTTTAAAGGTGACACTCCACACCTTGAATTACCCTGGAAGTCTACCATAAACCAGTGCAGCTTGCATAACTGCAGGGCATATTGTGGCATAACTAATTTGGCATGTGCCACTGCATTTTGAATCAGATAAAGTTTTTACATGCAGCCCTATATAGAGCTCATTGTTATTGTTAGTTGCGAAGTTATATCGGACCCATCGCAACCACATGGATAATGTTCCTCCAGACTTTCCTGTCCTCTACCATCCCCCAGAGTCCATTTAAGCTCATGCCAGCTGCTTCAGTGACTCCATCCAGACAGCTCATTCTCTGCCTCCCCTTCTTTTGCTTTCAGTCGTTCATAGAACTCATTCCAATAGTTTAATAAAGAAGTATGATGATCATAAACTGTGTTCCCCAACCTTAAGATCAGCTAACGTGTGATTGTGTACAAGCCTTCATGGTCATAATCTAATCCTTGGGCAAAGCTATAAGTCCAGGAGGACCCCAAGTTGCACACCACCTGTTTCTTGCAGAATGTGACCCATCCAGTTAATGATGGAAAACACTAGATACAGGAGATCCTAAAAACTAAAGCCGCTCAGTCTTTTTTATAAATGTATGTATTTTATCAACAAGAATAAAATAAAAAATAGAAAAAGGAACATATAACACTAACAACAAGAACAAAAATTATTGTGTACAAAAAAGAGGGGGACCCAAATATCAAATAGATCTAACATTGAACATAAAAATCCCACCTGGCTATATGCTGAAATGTAAATTTTAAAAATCGATAAGTTCTCCTTCCCTTACATAATGGGTCTATTGTGTTAAATAAATATTCCAGATGAGGAAATCCCTGTCTAGAGAAAAAAAAATCAACAGGTTAGCCCAAACTTTATCCTAATCTTCAAATCTCTCTGCTAACCACCAGTGGTTATGAGTTCAGTACATTATAATAATTTTAACAGGTCATTTAAGGATATCATCCAGTATACAGAGGAATGTTTGCTCCAGGGTTAATCCCACTAGGTAGACTAGACCAAAAGATTGAGATTGGCTGTAATAACAGGACCTTGCAAGTCTGATTGTGCTATATTTCCCTTCCCTATTTATACTATATTGAAGCAGGGAGGCACCAGTTTATCCACTTCTGAATATTAACATGTTTCTCAGAGTCCATTAGTATCTCCAACTTGCAGACATCCATCTTCATAGGTAGTGTGTCCCCATGAGAAGATAACACTGAAACAGGCAGAGACCATATTTTGCTTGGGTTTAACTTTAGCTACTTCTGCCCAATTGAAACACACATTGTCTAGGAATCAGGACAATATTGCAATAGCATCTCCAGCATGGCCCAGCATGAATTTCAAACCATCTTCCTTAGCAACTTTGAATGACCTTCCTTAGCAGCTTTGTGTAAATATTAAAAGTGCAGGGAAGTACTGCCAGGCCATTAGGCCAACCTCTTCTCCCATGCATCACTGGCTGGAAACAGCTGCTATGGAAGTAGCAGAATCATTGCTGCACAGTACACAAACTCAGAAAGAGATTGGCCAGTAGATACCATGTTGATTTTGTTAAAGCTGCTGAGGGATCTAAGAGGACTATTTGTCCTGACAAAGATGATCCAAGTGATGACTGTTTCCAGGTCTGAACTCTAGCGGGAACGGATCCTCTTTTGTTTTTCCTCTTTTGTAATGGCTCCCACACCATCATCACAACAATATTCCCTAAAAATCATCTAGCTCCCAGATAGGGGGTGTACTTCAACCATTTTCAAGGGTCTTGCAAAGAGGTGTTGACCTTATCCAAGATCCAGATAACCATCTCCTCATAGGCTTTCTGTAGAAGCCAGAAGGATTGAGCACACAAGTGGCAGAGGACATCCTAGATATCTACTTCATTAGGGGTTATAGGGCAAAAAAAAATCCCCAGTTAACATAGAGGGACAGCTCCTGAGTTATCTCCTGGACTCTAGCCATGTGGAATCAAGAACTGAGTGAATTGCCAACAAAGCAGATCACAGCAGCCAGATGGAGATCTTTAAATTGGCTTCTCCCCAAAATGAATTAGCCATGCTTAAAAAAGAATGTTGAATGACAGGATGCCAATGCAATAAGAGAGAAGTAAACACAGTTTGCTTCTCTTATCATGGTCAAATCCACTTTTTGTCTCCCTGCAACAACACTCTAAGAATTGTTTCTGTTTCTTCAATTCCCACAGATGCTTGGTAAACCAGTAACCCTTCAAAGTTTGCCACCCACCATCTTTCTAGGTAATTAGGCTGCTTGTCACCATTTTTGTTCTTAAAATGTTTATTTGGGACATTTGATCAGGATATGCCTTTCTTTAAGTTTATTCTTCCACGTTCTTGCAAAGAATTAGTCTTGTCAGAGTCTCAGATTCTACTATTTCAGATTCTATTCTGAAATAGATGAGTCCTCTATTCTAGCAGTAATAAATACCCACTATGTATCCTATCTTCCAAAGACATGTGGATACTCTTTAATCAGACACGTATCTGAAGCAGCAGATCTTAAAATTTTTGATTGAATGCCCAGCTATAAAAATATACCTAGTCAAACATTCTGTTTTTTAGATTAATTATAAACGAAACTGGAAAGCAATCACCAAATTCAAAGTTACTCCAGCATGTAGATTCATTCTTAGAAAAGTCCAAATCTTTGTTTTCCTGGATATGAGTGTTTTTATTATTGGCCATACCCACCATACCCTCAATATAGCCAGTAGGTACAGTATCCTGGCAAACATCTTATGAATTGACCATATCACAGTCAACTTTCCAAGTATATGCTTTCCCTCACAAATGGTTGAAGATTCGTGCATTAGAAATGATAATATAGATTAAGAAGCCAATAAATATACATTTTAGAATCACTCTTTAAAATATATTCATTGTTGTAAGACTGGGTGCTTCTTGAAGTGAATATTTTCATCAGGCTGAAATCATAGATTTCCTCCATGTATGCATCCATTCATACAAGATAAATTGTGCTACCACTGTTTAAATAGGTAATGGTTTGTTGCCAAAGTGAGTGAACCAAGGGCAGCTGTCATTATCGTAATAGAGACCACGAATTATCAAAGTGGTTATTTGCCCTGGGTATACCATATTAGGCAGCTGAATATGTGAAAATCTGTTTTAAATTCCCATATTGCCTCATTATGTTACTACATTGAGCATTCAGAGGCTTCGTGGGAATTTAAAATGATAGCTCCCAGCCAGCTTTTGACTGCATTTTTGCTACCCCTGCCAAGAAAACCTGGCAACCTCAGTAGTGGCCCACCAGGGCACAATTTGTCCAACACCCCTTAAGCCTCAGTATCCACAATTTATTATTAAGATAAATCCTGTTTCTCTAAAAATATCTACCAATTCCTTAATTTAAATCATTTTTTTGAAAAAGTCACATTCATTGTAAAGGATGATTTTCATTATAACATGTAGGCAAATTTTGTGAATTTTAGACGAACAAGTATAATTAATCTGTACTACAGAAATGGTTCAAAACCATATAATAGAAACAAGGAGATAAAGTGGCTGCAACGATCAAAATATTCCTCCATTTTTAAAATGCAAAGCTTTGAAAGGATATCAAATATTTCTGAGAGTAAAGTACAGGGCAAAGAATTAAACTTCATATCTCACCAGTGATTTCCTTCTACAATCTTTTTAAAGGTGTATTCATGTATTTAATATATCTCTTAATAGTAATATTTCTACCAATATCCATTTTTATGGTATTTTTATTTGTTTTTTAAAATTATTTTAATTACTGGGATATTCTGTTTTTGTTTTTGATATACAATTAGATTGGGGAAGTTTATAAATAGTAAAAAAAATAACATCCATTTGGGACCTTCTCTTCTTTTTAAACTTAAAGAGTAAGAGGCGCTCACCAAGTCTATAAATGTTTTGTTGAGACCTTAATGTCTGACAGTCTTCTATTCTATGCGTCCTCTCCCTGTTTGCAGTTTTCCTTAGTTTATCAAGGAATTTCAACAATGAATGATGCAGGAACAATAGCTAGAGCCTTGATAGCCATGGTTAGCCATGACAAACAAATGATAGAATCAAACCCAGCTCAGAGCTCATGACAGTATGAAAGAAAACTTTTTGGAGTCATTCAGAAAATGTGGAAAGCATTCTGAAGCCCTAAATGTGTTCTAGCAGAAGCTAGTTAGCATCTACCAAGGATGCTATAATTTGAATTTCTACAAATGAAATAAACAGGTGGTTGGAGAAGATGCCCTATAAGCCCCTTCCAAGAAGATACCCTCTATACCCCTTATGTTTCTTGAAATAATTAAATGCCCACAATTTCATATGTGACGTGAAAAATTAGTTCCTCAACGTCATAGTCAAAGCAGAAATAATACAATAGAATTTAAATTACTGAAACGTTTAATTATCGTTTGCTGTTATCTTAAGATATTTCAACACAGTTACCAAACAAAATTCTTAATCTATTCTGATTTTTTTGGTGGTTTAGATATCCTTTTTAATTGCAGAAGTCCATCAATTATCCACTGGATATTGGGAAATGATTTAAATAATGTACTCTATTATAGTTGGGTTCATAAACTCTGTGAATTTCTTAACATATGACACAGATTGTAAGATTATATACATATCTTAAATGCAGGTATAAAAAAGGGTAAAGTAGTTCAGAAAATATAAAACAAAAAAGACTTCATTCAGGGACTAAAAAAAAAAAATTTTTGAAAGTTGTAAAATAGTTTATGTCATAATTTTCATGGCATTTCTCTTCAAACATTAATTTTTTGTTTACTTATCAAGATTTTAATCCATATGTTTTGCATAGGCCATCCTGCCATTCCTTCCCTATGCAGTTAAAATATTAAAATATAGTCAGTCTGTGTGCAAAAATGAAGGTGATGGGGAAAGAAACCTTGAAATCCACAGCAAAGATTAGTAATATCTGAAAGTGGTTTAGGATTCCTAGTGGGATTTCTCCCTCTTTTAATAACAAAGTGCAAAGGGAAAGAATATGCACAGCTTACTTGTCTTCTTATTTCTTTTGATCTGAAAGAACAATCAGATAAGGGTGATTTCTGAAGACAGTTGCCCCCAGTGATAACCATCATCATCAACAGGAGGCATTCAGGTACTGTCACTGGAGCCTTCCATGTTCAGAGGAAGGGTATTTTATCTTTTTATAGTTAAAAACTACTGCTGGGTTTTCTGTTTATACCATACATGTGGGTGATGAGTGTGTAGAAGTAAAATGAACTTTAAAAAGGAATAAAGTCTGAACTTCAGAGACTGTGAGAAGGAAATCATAATTTAAGGTTAAGGTAGGAAATCTTATGTGCACACAAAAAATGTCCATGTCCAATAATGGAATAAATAAACTAGTGTTATGCAGCACACAAAATACCTTATCCAGGGTTTAGCTGACATTTTTTTCTTCTTATCTCAAATGTAAAAAGAAAAGTTGAATTCTGATTGATATTTATCTATAGACAAGATGTAGTTTGTCAAAAGTTAGTGTCAGTTGAACTGTGAAAACTGAACATTGAAAGATTTTGCCAGGATAACAGAATATCCTCATAATAGTGTTATGCAGGATACTTTCCTTGTTATATATTCACAGTATTAGGCATACTGTAGTTTTTCTACAAAATTATACACAAAAGGTAATTGGATTTTGTGTTATGATATGTATTGTCTATCTTACTCAACTTACTACTTCAAAGCAGACATGCATTCCATTAATGAAAAACATTTAGCATCTAAACATATATTCCCACAACATTTATCTGAAAAACCAGCTAGCCAGCCAACCAGCCAATCAGACACTTTATTACAGTCAATGACTAATAAAAATACTTTTAATAAAACAAACAAGCAAAATTAACTCATAACATCAAAGACTGTTGATAACCATATGTGGGTGAAACTTACATAAAATGTAGTAGAATTTTGTTACTTTTACAGAAAAAGATTTATTCTAGTTATTTAACAAATAATCAAGTAAAAATTATTGTAGCACCCTAGAGAATTAATTTAAAAAGGACCAATCAGTCTGTTGACAATTGTCCTTGAAATCTCTCAATCAGAAGACCATGGGCAGTATCGAGTTTTCTAAGGGGAACCAACCATATTTTGAGTGAATTAGCCTTCATGCAACCATGTTTTGAGTCTGGAAGTAAATGCAGAGCTCCATCACTATCATCATATGTTAGATTATATTGGAATGGCTCGGCCGACAAGTGGCAGTGTGGCAGTACATGGCTTTGTTCACATCACAATGAAATGGAAACATATTAAGGAGATATGCAATTCAATCAGACAATATCACAGAATTAAAATATTGAAATGTGCCACAAATGTACTTATTTTCCTATGTATCATTGCCTGCCCTCTGCCTGTTTCTTCCTTCTATTTCTAGTTCTGATGGCACCTAGTTTGTCTACTTTAAGCTTTCCTCTAACCCCCCTCCTTTTACTGTAATTTAGTTCCAAGGTATTTGTCTTTTTTCTTATCTCTTTCCCTTGTGGGACAACTGGAACCATTACTCCCTCCTTCACTCTTTTCCTAAAACTATTTCTTTGTTTGTATCTTTGTTTAAATTCTCTCTTTTTCCTTTTTAATATTATGCCTCTTATATTTTTTTGTATCCCTCTGTGGATTCCCCTTTTTATTTTTACACCAATATTTTTATTCATTTCGCCCTCCTCTTAGATATCTTGCCTTTTCTTCTCTCCTTGGAATATAGTTTCTATTTTCTTGTCCCTAGTCTCCAGCCTGTACATTAAATCTTTATGTTCTATTTTCCTTATTTTCCATGTGTCCCACACTGACAGCAACAGCTCCTCCAATTGTCCATTTCTTCTTGTTGAAACATTTGTAAACTCTTTTTAAATCTCCTGTTCAGTGGCACAAATTCTCACAATTTTGAGTTATCTGTCTTAGTTCATCTTTCCAGTCAAAAAACAAGGAAGTTATCTGTCTCTTTCTTTCTTTTATTTTCCTTCTCCAGTTCCTTATATACCTTTACATAGATAACTTTATTGTCATTATAGATAACAATAGAATTACAACTTTAAAAATTTTAAACCTTCATTAAAAGTTGAATCTTTATTTGCATTTGGCTTGAGTGCAGTACTCTCCTCCTATCAGAAGATGGTGCTGTAAAGTCCAGTAGGGATCAGTTCTAAAATAAACCAAACTTGTTTGTTTGTATTGGCTTGTTTGTTTGTAAGTCCTTTTAAGTCCATTGTTCTGGCATCGTTAAGAATGCCTATTCGCATTTAGAAAGCCTTTCGAAATGAAGGTTCAGTCTTCTGCTTTTTAAAAGTATTTGGATGCCCTTTCCCTTTAAATCTCCTTCCGTCTCTGCTTCAGCTTCCCCCCCCCCGCTGCCCCAGGTTCTTTTCGCTGCTTAAACAGCAATTAAGGCACATCTAGGCAGATTTCTTTTAAAATAGACTCTCAGGGTTTAAATTCAGCAAAAAAACTGATCTTCTCACCTAGTTTCACGGCTGCACTCAGCTTCTCTCCTGCTCCAGTCTTAGATGGTGGGTGGCTTGGTTGTTGTCCCAGTCTTTGTGGCAGCCATTTCTGACCACCTCTTCATCCCATCATAGCTGAAGGAAGTTTTAGCTCAGGGGTCCTCCAGGGGAGTTGCACTCTCCCCCTGACCACTCTGTGTGCCCCTCTTCGCTCCACCGCTCCTACAAAGCAGCTTTAGGCCCCATATGGAGCCCACAGGCGGGGGAAGACCAGTGGGAGATCGTAGCTATCCTTTCTCCCAGCTGCCGCCAACCAGAATGGAAACCAGAAGCCTGGGATGAGGTATTATTAATATGCTGATAATACCAAACTTTATATTTTTATCCTTAGTGACCAAAGTGATGCTGCAGCTGTAACTCATGATGCCTGAAGGCTGTGAGAAGTTGGATGAGGGACAAAAGGCTGTAGATGAACCCTAATAAGACAGAGTGGCTTTGGGTTCAGGGACCTTGAGATATGAGGGTTTATCATTCTTAGTTCTGAATGGGGTTGCACTATTCCAGACAGACCTGTGTACAATCTGGGGATTCTTCTAGACTCACAATTCCTGTTCAAAGAAAAGGTGGAAATTATGGCTAGGGAGCCTTTGCGCAACTTCATGTTGTACATCAATTTCCTGCATTTTGAGGCCCCTTTGCAGTCATGCTCTACATGCACTCTACATGGGGTTACCCTTGAAGAGAATTCAGAAGCTAGAACAGATGCAAAATGCAGCAATACAGACAGTTTTGGAGGCACATGTAACATGGCTGTTATGCAGGATGCACTGGATGCCAGTTTTCTTCTGGGTCCAATTTAAGATGTTGGTCATTACATTTAAAGTATTTTATGGCATGTGTGCAGGATATCTGAGGACTCATCATGATGGAATTAGCCTGCCCCATTTGTTCCAGCAGAAAAGATCCTATATTGGACTTTGTCTGCTAATTTCAGCTGGCAAGGTCCAGAAAAAGGGCCTTTTCTGCTGCAACCTCACTCTCTGGAATATTCTCCCATTGGAAATGAGGTCTGCCCCTTATGCTTTATGAAAGAAGCTGAAAACGTGGCTCTTCCTCTAGCCTGGAGCCCTGACTTTTTATTAAATTGTAAGCTGCCCAAAATTGCTGTATTATTGAGATGGCCATTATAAACATTTCATCAATTAGTTAATGAAAATAAATTATTATTAGGATCTCTTCATCTACAGTTTCTTGACTTTGATCTGCTTCATAGTCTTTTTATGGTTTTTATGTTTTTAATAATTAATCATGTTAATGGTTTTTAGGTATTTATTCATTGCTTAGTTTTGTTGTACCCTACTTGTTTCTTGAAATGGACAACTATTATCAGAAAATTGAAAACCTGGAAAGTTGTCTATCATCACATGTCCCCCGTGCACTCTCCAGTACATCAACAAATACAAGTTCGGAGTAATACATTTACTTATAATGTAATGAATTTTATCTTCTGGATAAACTGAAAATTCTTTAATACATTGGTCCTGAAAAGCAACATTGTCAGAAACTTACCTAAACTGTTACTGAAATTTATTTTCCTGAACATATTTTGCCACATCTAATTCAAAAAAATTATGGTGATCCATAGTAAAAACTAAATATTAATCAGTGGATAAACATTGCTTTTGCAATTGCTTTTATATTGTTCTACAAAATCTAATTATATGTTACTTTATTTGAAGCACAATACACATGAGTATCTATAGTCTACCATTCAATTCCCATTAAAGGTGTAGAATATTGTGATGATGAGAATCATGACACCTTACGGGAATATGCAGGTGTTCAATTGTGTGTATTATACACAGTCTGTCATTCCAGCTACATTCCACACTTAATTGCTCATATTTCTCATATCACACCCCTACTCATAGCTTCATTTATAAATCAGTGCTATGCTCTCTGAAGGAATGCATGTAAACATTTTCTGATTTGCTAGTTCAGAAACACTGTGATATAATATGTTTTTGTGAATTTTCTATATTAATATCAATTGCACTCTTAAAATATTGTATTATATAAATGGGCACATGAAACAGAATTAGATGACAATGAACAAGCAAAGTATTTAAAGTATTACTATTAAAATAGAGTTTTTAATCAGGTGCTATACTATTAAATAATGTTTATCAGGAAATAAACTGCAAAAGGGAATGTAGTACAAATTTCCCTTCATGGCTTCTATGAGCCTGATCATTATCGTACCACAGCTGGTGCTATATACATTTTTTAAAAATATTCACATAACTGCAAAGATGGAGTTATCCCATTTGATTAAATTCTCAGTTATCCAGATGTGTACAATGGTCTCTCAAAAAACAGCAGGCCACCTATGACAATTCGGTCATTAGTGAACTATCATAACTTGAGTTATTATCCTCACATGTGACAAGTTTAAACACTTGACAATGTACACTTTTTCTTTCTCATTTTTCCCTATTTGTCTATTTTTAAAAATAAAGTTTATTAAAAGTCTCAGAAAGAACATGAAACCTACCAACAACTAATACGAATTAGAGAGAGCAAAGAAAAAGAAAAAAAAAGAATAAAAT
>JAEANM010005404.1:0-19657 GCA_017656035.1 Myanophis thanlyinensis
AGTCCTGGGTTTGTTATGGTTTGGTTTAGGGTCCGTATTGCCTGTGGGAAGTAGCTCCTCCTTAGTCTCTCTGTGTTAGCTTTCAGGGTGCGGAGGTGTCTTCCTGACCGCATCATGGTGAACAGTCTGTTATTGGGGTGGCTGGGGTCCTCCATTATTTTCCTGGCTGTAGTTTGGCATCGTCTGTTGTAGATGGAGTGCAGTTCAGGAAGTTTGGTGTGGATGATGCGCTCTGCTATGCGCACCACCCTCTGTAGAGTTTGCCTGTCCTGTATTGTGCTGTTCCCGAACTATGTGGTGATGTTTCCTGTCAGGATGCTCTCTATTATACAGGAGCAGAAGTTACGGAGCACTGCTGTGGGCAGTCTGAAGTCTTTTAATTGTCTGAGGTGGTATAGGCGTTGCCGGGCTTTTCTCACCACGGTGTCAATCTGTCAGGTCCATGTTAGATTTTGCGAGATGTGGACGCCTAGGTATTTGAAGCAGTCCACTCTCTCCACTGGGCTATTGTTGATAGTATGGTATGATATGTTCTTTTCTGCTTTGTGCTGTACTCCACTATCAGTTGCTTTGTCTTGCTGGCATTTAGGAGGAGATTGTTTTCCTGGCACCAGCTCTCTAGGTTCTTGATCTCATTTAGATAATCTGTCTCGTTATCTGAAATCAGACGTACCACAACGGTGTCATCAGCAAATTTAATGATGGTGGTGGAGTCAGTAGTGGCTGTGCAGTCATATGTGTATAAGGAGTACAGCAGGGGGTTCAGAACACAGTCCTGGGTGGCTCCAATGTTGAGGGTGAGTGAAGATGAGACATGCCTGCCCATCCTTACAACCTGTGGTCTCCCAGTTAGAAAGTTGTGGATCCACCGACTTAGAGATGGGCTGAGGCCTAGGTGATTCAGCTTATTGGTCAGTATAGAGGTGATTATGGTATTGAATGCTGAACTGTAGTCCACAAAGAGCATTTTGACATAGTTTCCTTTTCCAGTGTCTAGATGAGTGAGTGAGGTGTGTAGAAGGTGGGAAATTGCATCATCTGTTGAGTGGTTGTGTCTATAGGCAAATTGTAGGGGGTCCAGTGTATCTGGTAATGAGGAAGTGATGAGGTCTCTGACTAGTTGCTCAAAGCACTTCATTATTATAGAGGTTAGAGCAACGGGATGATAGTCATTAAGGGTAGTGGGATGTGGTTTTTTTGGGGACGGGGATGATGGTAGACTGTTTGAAGCAAGTAGGGATTGTTGATTTGAGTAGGGAGAGATTTTTCTCTTTTCATTGGAATCGGGGGAGGGATCGCACGTTTCTTGCCAGTCGAAAGAAAAACACCTGTTGGACAGTCCGCGGCAAGGAAACGCAGCTCGGTGTATCGCAAATGGCCCTTGAGTGTCAAATTGCATGTTTGTGCTTCGTGGGAACTGGGCGCTTCTCCGCAGAGGATGTGGGGGGGGGGAGCGTCTCTCAGTGGAAAGGGCAGCAGAATGTGTGTATGTGTGTTCACGCAGACCAGGTTCGGCCCCTCCCTCTCCCCGCAGCCGAGAATACAATGTCCCTCAAAAGTATATTTTATTGTTTTTGATGTCATGGGAAGAACACCTGTTGGACAGTCAGAAACGCAGCTCTGAATATTGGCCGGGAAGGGAGAATGTGAAGTTGCGGGTTTGTGCTTTGGGCGAACCAGCTGCCTCTCCGCTCGGTGTGTGTGTGTGTGAGTGAGACCCGACCCCGCAATCCAAGTTTGGCTGTTTTTCCCCCATCCCGCCCCTGCCCCACCCGCAGCATAAAACCCATTGTCTTTCAAAAGAGACACTTCTTTATTTATTAAGTTTACTGATTTATTAAATGTATATGCAGTCCGTTTCACTGCCTTGCTTACGATCTGATAAAACAATATTTGTAAAGGATTAAAGAGTAGGAGAATAAATATAACCTTAGCTAAATGGAGGGGGTAGACAATGGAGTGGAGATGGGTATCTTCTCGGATGATATCTCAGGTGTTGCTGCTCCTGTCCCAATTCTGGGTGGTGTAGCAATGTGGAGGCTGCTCCTACCAGGAGGGATAGTGTGTGTGTGCCTGGATTGACTCTTATCATTATAAAGCAAAGGGATGGGGCAGCTTGTCTTCCTGGTCTGAAAGTTGTAGGCCAGACAGAGGTTGTAGTGCACACTGATAGCCAAGAGATGAATGAATGTTACAAGCCTAGCTTGGAAGGCAAATTTTGGTGTCTGGGAACCTAAAGTAATTCAGGTAAAAAATATTATTTCTCCTACTTGTTGGCAGAAGCCAGAGTGCAGTCAATTGGGATGGAGGGATGGAGGGATGGAGGGGGGTTAGATCTTAATCTGAATGGTGGTGCAGCCAGCCAGGGGATTTAGACTGTGAGAGGCTTGGCACCCTTTCTGGATCTGTCCTAAACAGATGGGACCCACTTGGATGAGAATGATTCTAACCAGGATTTTGGGCCATTAGTTCAGGTCTAACCAGGATAAGCAATATGCTTTAGCTGTGGGAAGAGGTGAGTCAGGAAGGATCTGGCAACAGCAGCAATTGATTCTTGCACATGTTCCAGGTCTTGGTGGCAAGGGGAGGAGAAAGAGTATCTTTTGAGAAAGCAGGAGATGACCTGCAGAGGACGGGTCAAGGTCAGATCTTGGAATCAAACTGACTTCCTGATGACTTCTCAAGAAGCTCCCTGTAGTTTTTCTTCACAACAGTGTGGGTGTATTGTGCCTGTATTTCTGATACTTCCTTCTTTCAACTACTGGGTCACAACCTGAAGATTTTCTAGTGGTCTCCCATTCCAAGGAGGAACCCAGCCAATCTCTGCTTGCATTTTCAGTATCACCTGTGAGTGAAGAGGAGAGGCAGGCAAAAGGGGGAAGCCGGAGTTGTTTGCAGGAGTTGTAAAAGAGCTTCAAGGTTCCATCTTTTCCCATTTCCTGCCATCATTCTTTTTCCTTTTGCCACTCAAGCATTGGAGCCAAGGGATACTTTGTGAGATGCAGAACATGAGAGCGCCCCCCCTCCCCATTTTAAGGACCACTTGGCTTAGCAACCTCCCCTCTTCCCCTGCTTTGTGAATTATTTTCAACTGCGGAACTGAAATTCAGTGCAAATAGATTTCGGAGAGGACGCTCAAATCGCTATTTTAAATTTAAAACGGGGGGAAAAAGTCTCTTATCTGTGGCAATAAATATTCTGCAACCATGGCATGCTGAGTTCATAATCCCAGGGATGCCAATGCTGCGCTGAAATTAAATGAGGTTTGGAGTTTTCTTAAATCTTTTATATTTCTCATTGGAAGCTAGGTGGCAGAAGGAGCCTAGGGATAAGAGGATTTGCATGGTGGCTGGGAATGTTAGGTGGGGACGCTCCAGTTTCATGACTGATATTTTGTGGCAAATTTCATTACTGCTAAAGAGGCAATCATGAAATTGCCACCAGATGGCCCCCTGAAAAGTTCCCTTGAATGCATTTGTTACATACATAATGTTGTCATACACAGTTGTCCCATGATAGTTTGCAATAAAGAAATAAAAGGGAAGCTAAAACCAGCAGTAAGACAAACAATTCAAAATTAAAATCATCAATGGTAAAAAAGGGTGGTTAAGAAGCTGTTATAAAGCCACATTATAAAGATCTGGAGTGCCTGCTAGTTGTTGATCTTGCTGGGGGTTTGAAGGATGGGGGTGTCCCACAGGAAGAGATCTTAACCATCTTCAGAACCAACCTGGCTGCTGAATTAGACACTAACTGAAGTTTTCAGACTAGAGCCAAAAGCAACCCAATGCATGATAATCCTTTTGGGAAGGAAATTATAACCTATAAGAAGTTAGCTGGGAAAGCTGAGAAATATATGTTGGAAGAACCCAACCCACCCATTTCTATATTTTTTGCCAACATGATGATGTACGTGATGCTATCAGCAATTGAGTTTTGCTTGAAGGAAATTCTTGCTTGCCATTGGGGGCACTTGTGTACTCATTGCTATGTCACATTGTAGGAGTATTAAGGAGTCTTCTCATCTGTGGACTTGCTTCTCTTTTCCTATGAAAAACGGATGCTTTTCTCTAACGGGCCAATCCAGTGTCTCCCATGCCATTGGCTATAATATCAGGTAGCAGTTCTAGTTTACTGAGCAGCCTCTGAAAGGTCTCTATCCTTTGCATGTCCTTTTCACTTTTCCACCCTTAGCCACAGTCCAGTCACCTGTTGCTATGCTCTCCCAAATTCTTATTCCCACCAATATCTCTTTACACACCAAAGATACCATCACACAAAATATTTAATTGGCTTAGCAGGACAGTGGTGCTGATACTGCATTCGAGAGCAATGTTTGTCAACCTCAGCAAAGTTAAGATGTGTGGACTTCAAGTTTTGAAATTCCTCGATCACCATGAAATAAAGACATGGCTTTCTGATACTGAAAACATATTTGGAGATCAGCTTTATGACCCCTCTCTTATCAACTGATTGCCACATGGGCTTTGGGTGTAATTCCAGGTGAGGGTTATTTCTTATAAAGATAATATAGGCTGTGGCGCATAGCCTGGTTATTTGAGGGACTCCCTATGTTCTGTCTACTGCTATGGCCAAAACCTGATTCATCAAAAGCAGCCAAACTGTTGGGGGCAATATGCTGACTCTGTAAACCGCTTAGAAAGGACTGTAAAGCACTATAAAGTGCTATTGCTATATATAGGAAATGTATTAAACATGCAAATTAAAAATAGTGTACAGTCCCTAGGAAAGCATGGACAGTTTGCTGAGCAGTCCTGAACAAAAGCAGAATCACAGGCTATACCTTTGACCCGTTACATTACAAAGATAAGGGAAGGAAAAGTAAAGTAGTAAGAGTGTTAATTGCACCACATCAGTGGGATGTTTTAGACCAGGGGTATCAAATTCAATTTCATTGAGGGCTACATCAAGGTTGTGTTTGACCTCGGGGGAGGGGAAGGGTGGGCATGGCCAGGGGTCATGGCCAGCTTGATGTCACACATGTCAGGGATGCTTGTGGTGGCCCAAGTGCTCTGCCAGTGAAAACAGGCTCCTGAGCTCCATTTTCGACTGGGATGTCGTCCTGCAACTCTCTGATAGTGAAAATGCACGTGGCCCACCTGAGCTCCATTTTCACTGGCAGAGGGTTGCAGGAGGCCATCCTAGCCAAAAATGGAGCTCGGGAGCCCATTTTCTCTGGCAGAGGCACAATGAACCAATTCTTCGGTCTTTCCAGGGTGGCCCCGCATGCCAGATTTAAGCACCCCGTGGGCCAGATCTGGCTCCCGGGCCTTCAATTTGACACCCCTGTTTTAGACAAATGTGACCTTCTCCCTTCCTATTAAGTCAGCATGTCAGCTGCGCTATCTTTGAAGATAGAAGATCTGAGAAGATCATCGGAGTTATTCTTCCCTCTGTCATGGACATATACACCACACGCTGCATCCGTAAAGCCAGAAACATTGTGGCCGACCCCCCCCCCCCAAAACACGCTCTTTACTCTCCTGCCATCTGGAAAGAGATACAGAAGCATTTGGGCCCGCACAAACAGACTGTGTAACAATTTCTTTCCACAAGCCATCAGACTCCTCAACACAAAGAAACTGGAATCATAAATACTTTGTGTGTTTAGAACCTCTAAGTTCTTAGATTTAGAGCTATGTGTAGTTCTGTGTCCTGCTCTTTTTCTTTTTTATCTATGCTGTCTGATATAGCACCTTGGTCCTGGGGAAACGTTTCATTTCATTGTGTGCTGTATTGTATATTGTTGAAATGACAATAAAACCTACTTGATTTGACTTGACTTTGGGATATGATTCCTAGGGTTGGTAGAGGATGCAGTTCACCTGTGTGTGAACTACTGCTATGCTGTCCATTAAGATTGAGTGGAATGGGTATACTCCATGCCCCTTTGATGAAACAGTGTCATTTATTGGGACCCAGGAAGCGTGCTTCTCATGGTATCTGTTCTCTGGAACAGGAGCTCCCAACCCCCGGACTGTGGCCCACTACTGGGCCTTGAGCCTTTTGGAACCAGGCTGTGGAAGTAGTGTATGTGTGTATGTGTGCATACATGCATTCCGCCCCCCCCCCCCAACTTGTGTGAGCATTGAGTGAGTGCATTTCTTGGAGTGGTGGGCACTGGAACAGTGTCTTCTTGGAGAGTGATCTGCAGGGCTTCTGCCCTTCAGTTCTGTACATCTCTGAAGACCTGGCTTTGCTTCCAGGTCTAGTTGCTTCCAGGTCTTTTGAGGTGTGTTTTTTTTGTGTATGTGCGTATTGTGTTTTTTCCAGATATGCATTATGTTTTGTTATTGTTTCTTGCCCTTGGATGTAAACACACCCGAGACAAATGGGAATTGGACAGCCTCCAAATCTAATAAAATTATCATAATTATAATCAAGCCTGCCTCTTTCAGTCTTTTCTCAGGAAAGAAACCTTACCTTGAAGGACCTGGATAAGAAGCTGAGAGCAAGATTTGAAAATGCCAAGCTGTCTTTTGTCTCTCTATGTGGGCAATGTAGAATGCATTTTGCTTTTTGAATTATCAGCAGACATTATTGGGACTTTAGTGCATGCTGGTAGCTTGAAAAGTATGTGTTCATCTCCGACATTTATTTATGGCATGTACGAAAATCTACTTAAAATCTCATCATTACCATAACTGAATATTAATGGCAGTTTTGAATGGATGCTACTCCTTGATTAAACTGAAAAAGAAAAGCTCCACTCCCTTTATGTAAATGTTTATTTGTCAGGGATTGAAATTGTCTTTAAACAAACTGGAAATCAAATTGATGCAGTAAATTCTGCAGCCAAAAGGGAGTCAGGAAGGAAAAGAATGTGCTCGGTGATGTGTGAAAATTGGTCATGTTTGCTCCACTGTATTTTGTCATTGGTAGAACATCCACACCCCAGAGTAGTCTACCTTTAGATACCCAATTTCATTGCCTCCATTTCTGCAGAGGAATTTAGCTCTCATCTTGAGAAAGGTTGTGAGAGAAAAAAATTACCCGGTAGGAGGCATGGGAAAAAGACTTAGAACATAAAGTCAACGTAAAGCAAAACATTTTCTGTGTATCTTCTCCCAGAGGGCTGTTTAACAAATTGAACCACTGATTTATTTTTCAGTTTTTGGAGAAATTCCTAACTTCTCACCTACCCACATGGAAGAACCTGGGTATAGAAAATGGAAAGCAAAATATGACCCGGCACTCTGTTCAACTGGCAACATAAAGATGGAAAAAGCAATAAAAAATATATCACCAAGTTTAACATGGGAGCAAAAAGCGAGATACAAACAAAATCTAAGCAGCAGAGTCAAATGCTTGTTTAAAAAGTTTCAGCTTGCAGGTAGCATTTTGATCCTAACTCATTGAAATGTTTTCTCAGTCCTTCAGTCTGCTGCCCTGTTGTTACTCATTTGATGATGTGCTTGAGTGCTCTCTGTATCGTTTATTACACTTCAACTTAGTCCAGGAAAAACAATTTTTTGAGATGGAAACAGTACACTTTTGCCAAAGCATGCTGCCTATAGGTAAAGATACAAGATGATAAGAGGAAACAGAAAGGATTAGCCGTGGTGGCACAGTGGTTGGAGTGCAGATGTTGTTGTTAGTTGCGAAGTCGTGTCTGACCCATTGTGACCCCATGGACAACATTCCTCCAGGCCTTTCTGTCCTGTACCATCCCCTGGAGTCCATTTAAGCTCATGCTGACCACTTCGGTGACTCCATCCAGCTACCTCATTCTCTGCCGTCCCCTTCTTTTGCCCTCAATTGTTCCCATCATTAGGCTCTTTCTTCTCCAGGGAGTCCTTCCTTCTCATTAGGTAGCCAAAGTATTTGAGTTTCATCTTCAGGATCTGGCCTTCTAAAGAGCAGGCAGGGTTGATCTCCTCTAGGACTGACTGGTTTGATCGCCTTGCAGTCCAAGGGGACTCGCAGGAGTCCAGCAGGCTAATTCTGTTGACTGCCAGGAATTTGATCCTGATTGGCTCAAGCTTGACTCAGCCTTTCATCCTTCTAAAGTCAATAAAATGAGGACCGGTAGGTAAAAATGAGGTAAAATGAGGACCCAGGTTGTTGGGGGCACTATGTCGATTCTGTAAACCGCTTAAACACTGTAAAGCACTGTGGATCGGTATATACATCCCAAGTGGTATTGTTATTAGATTGGACCCTTTGGTCACATGCTGCCAATGTGCTCACCCATTCACTTTCCTTCCTTGTAATCGGCATGCAGGAAAGCATCAGGCGAGTGGATTAGAAAGTGGGCTTGAAGTATTAATTCTCATGCAGTCAGTGAAGGATGACACAACAACCGATGATAGTATTTAAAGCATGGAACAAATATAGAAAAGGGCTTAATTTCTCCAAAGTAAGGACCAGGTAGTCATGTAGGACAGACAAAAGAAAATGTAATGCTCAGTCTGTAAATAAGGTTAGTGCTTGTAATGATTTGGATTCTTTCATTATAGCTTGTAACTTTTTAATAATATAAGTACATCAGGAGTTCTTGGATTCCTGTGAACTTGATTTATTAGTTCCAATCCTGAAGCCTTACAACAATAAGCTAGGAGACACAAATCTCCAACATGTGACAGGCTCATAGATAAAGAATCTCTGATCTCAAGAGGCAAGAAAATTCGCACATGTCATGGTGCCCTGGAGAAAGACTAATAAAATATAAAAATCATATGGAGAAGAATCCTTACCCAAGACAAACATCATCATACTCATTGCATAAAATTTAAAAGTGGTTTCCAGTATAGATTTACATAGTATCTTTAGAATAATCCAACTGAGATGTCATTAATGCAGAAAAACAATGGTTAAGTCTAATCACACTATTTTTAGAATCTTGATTTTGGAATAATCACTTCACCATTATTTTCATGCATTAAAGGGATAGCAATAGCAATAAGATTTATATACCACTTTATAGCCCTCTCTAAGCGGTTTACAGAATTTGGGTCCTCATTTTACCCACCTCGGAAGGATGGAAGGCTGAGTCAAACATTGAGCCTGGTAGGATTTGAACTTGCAGACAGCAGAAGTACTGCTATACTGCAGTACTGCACTCTAACCACTGCACCACCAAGGCTCATGGGATGGTATCCTGCATCACACTGTGAATTATACCATAATCTGATTTGCTTGGTGTTGGCTTGGCATGTTGTGTGAATCCAGCTAATCACGGTCTGTTCAATATAGCATGATTAAAACAAGCCATCATATGATCCCAATCAAGGAATACACAATAGTATGGTTAGAGGTTCCCAGCAAAAAACATTAAAAGTAAAGGTTCCCCTCGCACATATGTGCTAGTCGATTCCAACTCTAGGGGGCGGTGCTCATCCCCATTTCTAAGAGCCAGTTCTGATGACGATTCCGTAGTCATGTGGCCATCATGACTAAATGCCAAAGGTGCACGGAATTCTGTTACCTTCCCACCAAGGTGGTCCCTATTTTTCTACTTGCATTTTGACATGCTTTCAAACTAGTAGGTTGGCAGAAGCTGGGGCAAGTAATGGGAGCTCATTCCATTACATGATGCTAGGGATTTGAATCTCCAAAATGCCGATCTTTCTGATTGACAAGCTCAGCGTCCTAGTCACTGAGCAAACAACATTTTCTCAATGTATACTTGAAATTATGCATTAAATATTCCTTCAGTTTCTCAGTCACTTAGGACTCTTATTTATTATTATTAGATTTTTATCCTACTTATTACTTTATACATAACTCACATATACAATACTCCTTCCTCCTCCTGTTTTCCCCACAAAAACAACCTTGTGAGGTGGTTTGGGTTGAGAGGTAGAGTAATTGGCCCAAAATCATTCAGCTGGCCTTCATGCCTAATGCAAACTAGAATTCACATTCTCCTAGTTTCTAGGCCAGCACTTTAACAACAACACCGAACTGTTATACCTCAGCTATCACTGGATGTAGCCTTAAAATTATTTGTCAGGTATTGTGTGGTTTCCATTAATCACCATCTTAATTTTATGTTTCATTTCACTTAGTTTGGAGTAATATTATAAAGTGTAATTAATTCTAATTAACATAGACAAGACTAAAGGAATTATTTGCTTCTGATTATTTGAATTATTCATCCATCTCATCAAAATATAATGATGCCATTAAAGTCTTTGCCTGACCTTTGTAGGAATCAGAGATAAACTAGTACCAATAACTTGAAAATGAATATTTAGATAATAAATAATAAAAATAAATGCAAAATATAATTCAGATATTCATGACCCTGAGGATGTGTTTCATAGAAAATGAAGAAATCAATATATATATACATATATATTATTCAGAAGCTTGTTTTGACTAGGCAGTGATGTTTATAGTATATTCCTACACTGGGATTCAGGCAATTTAAAACTAGATTAGTTTTATCTAATTCAGCTTACTGTTCAGTTTTTCACTGAGAATGGCTAGAAATAGTCTAGAGTAGCTGTCCCAACCTATTACATTCTGGAGGTGTTCCCTACAAGTCCCATCATCCCCAGCTAGTATGAATAGTTGCTTCCTGCAGATTGTAGGCCAGCACTGCAGAAATTTCATCACAATGGCAGCTGTGAACTGAGCTAGATGTAGAATATAAATTGTTGAAGAGTCCAGATATCTAGCTAAGCCAACAAGACAATGAGATACAGGTAGTTGATTTACAACAGTTCATTTAGTGATCATTCAAAGTTACAATGACACTGTAAAACGTGACATGAGTGTTTTTCATAGTTACAACCTTTGCAGCGTCCCCCATGATCATGTGATTTAAGTTCAGATGTTTGGCAACTGATTCATAGTTATGACTTTGCTGTGTCCCCACCTTTTATGACTTTCTGACAAGCCAAGTCAATGGGCAAGCCAGATTCACTTAACAACCTGGCTGCTAACTTATCAACTGCAGGGATTCACTTAGCAACTGTGGTAAGAAAAGTCATAAAATGGGTCAAAACTGACTTAACAAATGTCTCCCTTAACAACAAGACGTTTGGGCTCAATTGTGGTCATAAGTTGAGGACTACCTGTATTTGAATAAATTATTAAATAAACAGCAATTCTATAACTATATAAATTCTGATGAATTTTGTCATCAAGCAGACAGTCAGGAATAAATTCCATAATGATTTTTCATAGAAAAAAAAAGAGAAAGGGCCATCCTGACATTCATTCAACATCAAGCAATATAGATGAAAGAAATCTTTTGACTGCAAAAGGAGCTCAGAATCACTTAGTAGATTATTCTCTTAAAATAGCATATCCAGAATAGCATAAATTCTTTTGACAAGTCGGAGCTTCAAGAGCAACAACCATGCCTCTAATGAACAAAACTGTAATTGCAGAGGATCCAATGAGCATAGAACCATGGTGAGGCTGTACTATATACTTTACAACAGACCATTAAGAAAACCCAAGAGTACGCAAAGCCCGACATTCATTATAATACTGTAAACTACTAACTGTTCAATGGAGATATCCCAGGAAAATAAATCATCTAGGTTTTCACATCCAGCTCAAGGACCATCCTGCTGTGCTACTCTCTGTCAAACCTAAAAGGACATTTTTTGGACTGGTTTTGTTTTGCTGAACAGTATTAGCCATTGCATTGCATATTATATGGGGCCTTTTAGCTTTGACACATTTTTTCTTAATTCTGCAAGGCTGCCAGATAGGAGGACTGGAGGTTGATAGAACTGACTTGGGGTTGTTATCTAGTCTACATTCTTTTAGCATAGTTCTCATGGGAAAGTTTCTCTGGGTTGTGGACACCTGCGATGGGCAGTCCTGAATGAAACGTTGGAACCTTCTTTGAAAGGGTTGGTGAGAAATTAACATGTGATAGTTAGTGGGGTGGAACTTTCAGTTTTACTTGGGTGGAGAAAGCCCGGGAATTTTAGATTCAGGATTTCTCCAGGATGTACCAGAACAGTGTCTTCAATAAAATCTTATTCTATGGACTTTCATTTTTTTGGAATTCTGATTACATTGCTGATGTTGTGTGGAACCCTGAGACTGTTCCTGTGATTCTACTCCTTATGGACAAGTCTTAAGTTTAAGGAACATTTCTTCTGGTACTTGCTTCTGGCACTTTTGATTTTTCCTTCTAGGCAGATTTGGCAGAAATGGACTGGTGGTCAGTGAGAATCAGTTGCTTTGTATGATGGTGCTGCAACTATTATCCTCTTCTGAATTGATTCCAATTCTAAAGGAAATCAACCCTGATTATTCTTTGGAAAGAGAGATATTGAAGCGAAGCTCAAATACTTTGGCCATCAAATCAGAAGAAAGGACTTATTGAAAAATGAGACCCTGAGGTTGATATTGGGAATGATTGAAGGCAAAAGGAAAAGGGGACGGCAGAAGATGCTTAGATTGTGTCATCAACCCAGTGGGCATGAGATTGGGTGGTCTCCATAAGACATGGGATGACAAGGGAGTCTGGCGTGCTGTGGTCCATGAGATTACGCAGAGTTGGGCAATAACTTAGCAACTGAACAACAACAACAAATTGATTCTAGGACCTCTTTGTAGGTTATGAACATAACGGGTACTCAACTGATGAAAAATGAGGCCTGCAGTCCTATTTCTTGAGCAATGATTGTTAGTCACAGAAGTTATTGCTGCCTGGCCACAACATAATTCAGCCATGAAACGATATATCAGAGATAGCAAATTGATGATGACGGCTATTATATATTTCCTTGGCATCTTTTCTCCCATGTAGTTGAGGCATTTTGCCCCCCTAGAGCAAATCAGGCAGTATGAAGCTCTGGATCCCACATAACAATTGGGCCGACATGAAGTCATGTGAATCACTATCAGCAACTCCCAAGTGGTCTGAGCGGTCATAAATATTCATGGAGATGGATGCGATAAGCATTAACCATGAGGAATCTTCAGGAGAAGATTTTTGTTTTTAAAAATTTTTGTTTTTAAAAATCAGCTTCATTCACCAAAAATACTTTATCAAATAAATCTCCAGGCTTTTTACATAATCTTTCATTAATAATGAGTACAATAAAATGGAAAATAAGATCCCTGCCTCAAAGTGCTTCTAATAGAAAATGCAATGATGAGAGAAAAAAGGGAGGGAAATCACAAGAACCTGATATATATGCAAAGCTGTATAGTTACTCATGCTTAATATTTGCTTCGAAGAAAAGTAAGTGCATTTCAAGAAGACATATACATATGAAGTCAATTTGCTGTGTGCGCTTTAAAAAAATGTGACTATTGCTTTTATATCCCTTTTATCTGCTTTATTGTAAATCCAATAATTCATTAGAGAAACCAACTCCTTGAGAGATTTAAGCGATCAGCTTTTTTAGCCTTATTTCTCTGTGGGATCTTTCATGTCACAAGATTCTAAAACATCCTATATAAACACAACACATATAAATTTCTGGCACATAAGTGCAGGTGAAGAAATCCCAATTAATTTTTAATACTTCTAAAAAACATTAGTGGCAAATGATTGACAGACAGAGGAACTGAGAAACTATATTTCAAGAGTGTAAAGAACTAGAAAAATGCCACATTCCTTTTAGGAAAGAGTTAGTTATAGACATTAATGCTATTTCAGATAAACCTGTGAGTACATTTTTGGCTTTCGTTTATTAAAATCAATTTTCTTCTTCACATTCGTGTGCTGGTTTGGAAGCATGAGCAGGGAATAAAAAATCATTTAAGAATCTATGTTCAATGAACCCTGCAATACAGGTTAATATCGATAAATCATTCAAATGAACATTGGTTAAAGCAGAATAAAGTATCTTTTGAACTGAACACTGTGCAGAATTGGAAATTGCTCATTGATTAAATATTTGCACATATTAAATAGAGAACAAATAAAGTTTGATTTCATTTGTCTTTTTATGCTTAGGTATGTTCCACCCTATTTCTTTGTCAGTTTCCATTAAAAGAAAATAAACGTTAGCAGAAATGATGTTGCATATTTCTTTTATTGTTTACAGTTTTTTTGTTACTTTGTACAAGCATTTTCTCAAGTGGTTTCCTCAAACCTTCTTGAATATTTTTGTTTTTGTTTTTACCAATTTATCCATTTGTTCCCTGCATTTCCCAAATATACTCATACGGTATTGTTTTTCTTAGAAGGGAATTGCATTGCATTGAAAAAAGGGAAAAGGTAGAAAGATGATTGCATTTTGGTTTCTATGGTGTAAATTGGAAAGGTTCAACTCCAACCAATGAACTGTTTCTAATTCATAGAGAGGAAAATTACAAAAGGAAAATTGCACGGGGCCCACTGTGCTTTCAGGGCAGGTAGTCCTGAATTTTTAATATAGGTAAATATGGCTAGATTCAAATTCAAATTCAGAATAGAGCTTGAAGGGACCTTGGAGGTCTTCTAGTCCAATCCCCTGCAGAAGCAGGAAGCCCTATGCCACTTCGGACAAGTGAATGTCCAGTCTCTTCTTAAAAATCTCCAGTGATGACTCTCCCACAACATTTGAAGGCAAGCTGTTCCACTAGGTCAGTGGTGGTGAACCTTTTACTTACCGAGTGCCAAAAAGTACATGCTTTGCGCGTGCCATCCGCACTTGCAGGCGGCTCCTCCACGTGCACTGCATGTGCAACCGCATCATCTACATGTGTATGCAGCTTTTGCCCCTGCAATGTACGCATGCTGCATGCAGGCACTCATGCACACATGAGCAATTGCGTGTGCATGTGCAGGAGAGCTCCGAAGACCAGCTGGTTTTCCTGCTGCAATCGAGCGCATGAACAGCGAAGGCCAGAAGACCAGCTGGGTCTCTGCAATCGCGCATGCATGCAAGTGCAATTGCATGAGCATGCTCAGCTGGAGATAAGTTGGCCAACAGCTTGTGTGCCCAGGAAGATGGCTCTGTGTGCCACCTGTGGCACCCGTGCCATAGGTTCGCCATCATGGCACTAGGTAATTGTCCTCACTGTTAGGAAGTTTCTCCTTAATTCCAGGTTGCTTCTCTTCTTGATTAGTTACCATCCATTGTTTCTTGTCCTGCTCTCTGGTGCTTTAGAGAATTATTTAATCCCCTTTCTTGTGTCTTGAGTCTTGTGGAAACTGATAATAGCAGTTGTGAGATGGACAACATAAACTTGCATTCCTATGAGAAAAAAATCTTTACCAAAAATTCATTCATGAATTCAACTTTTACTTACTGCACATGAGAATAAGCCAGAATGGAAAAAAAGAGATCTTGGGTTAGGGTTGGGAGTTAGGAAAGAAAATCTGAACTGTGTTTTAAGCAGGGTTGGCACATATAGTCCTCTCTGGTATTTGTGGGTACCACTTTGCTGGTGGTCATAAGACCAATGAAGTCTGTGCCTGTAAACATACATAACAGTAAACTGGAGGCAGTTTTGGAAGATCCCCTGTAGGGTTTACAATTTTTTCCATGCTTTGAGAAGAGCTTGGGATGTGCTAGCATGCATGATGAAGGTTTTCTTTTGAATTTAAATAAGATTAGAAATGTCAAGAAGGTGACACCAGTCCTGGCTTTTGAAAGGGAGAAAAAGATGAAGGGTCATTTGAGATGAGGATTTTAGGAAAAAGATTTATTTTTTCTTAAAGTGGTGGCAATAGAAATAGGGCAGTGGCTCAGCAGTTGAGATGCTGGGCTTGTCGGCTGGGAAGCCAACAGTCCAGGTTCAAGACGCTGGAGCACCACATGACGGGTGAGTTCCCATTACTTGCCCTAACTCCTGCACCTCTATCAGTTCAAAAGCATGCAAATACGAGTAGATAAATAGGTGCACCTCAGTGGTGGGCTGCAACTGGTTTAACAACTGGTTCGGTGAATGTACGTATACACTTTCTGTGCTGCCGCACGGTTTCCAAACTACAGCAATTCAGCTTACCCGAAGACAGCCGCCATGAGTAGAAACTGCGGAGGCACAGGAAACAGGTGTGCTGCATGATTCAGGTGAGCAAGAAAGAAGAAAAAAAGAAGGGGATATAGGACAGGATAGGGCGGGTGCAGGTGGGTGGGGCCAACTGGTCATTGGAACTTCCGGTTCAATAGAACCGGTGCAACCAGGCAGCAGCCCACTACTGGTGCCACTTTGGTGGGAAGGTAACAGAGCTCAATGATGTCATGCTGGCCATATGACCATAGAAATGTCTTTGGACAGCACTGGCTCAAAAGTCTGGAAACAGAGATGAGCACTGCCCCCTATAGTCGGCAATAATTAGTGGAATAAAATCTACATGGATTCCTTTAATAAGAATAGGATTTCCCCATTCCCCTTTTTTTTCTTCCGCATAATAGTGAATTTAGCATTCCCCTTCTATTTTGTTCATGGTATCATGGCACTGCTATTTTTTCCTTCTCTCAACAGTCTCAAGTCCTGGATAAGTAACTTTTTCAGCGTGGTTGTAATTTCAAACGGTCACTAAATGAACTGTTGTAAGTTGAGGACTACCTGCAATGCAAATATTTTGTGATTTAAGTCCTTAAAAAAAGACCAGCACAGGATTACTACAGACTGGGCTGAAAGGAAGAATTCATCCTCCCACACAGAGAAATGTAATGTGTTACAGTCAGTCAATATCTAAATATTGACTAACTGAAGATTAAACTAGACACAATACCTACGATACATATTGGAGAATAGCTCTTTTGGATTTGGACAGCTGTGGATCAGAGCCATAGGATGGGAGAAACCTAACCCTTTCTCTCCTTTCCTTTGCTTAGAAATTAGAAATTTTTCATTGGTAGCAATGGATTTTATTTCATTTTTTTTAAAAATCCTGTGTTGGTATAGAATTGATTTCTGTTCCTTAACAAAAGAGCTGGGGAAAGGATTCATTTTTCAGTTCTCTAGGTATAGTTTCTGTTCTAATTTAATGTTCTAGGTAGGGTACCATGCTTTTATACTTGAATATATATAAAACAGAAGGGTAACTGTACAGGATGTTGGCTAAAAAGCCCAGGAGATGGAATTTCAACATATCTATTGAGCAACAGAATGTAAAGTCTGCTTTAAAGCATTGGCACAATTATAATCAAACACAAATTGTTAGTTGTTTCAAAATCATACATTCCAAGTTAACTTACAACGTGCCTGCTTCCACCACTTGGTGGTGTAGGTTCTCCACAATTTTTCATGTCAACCATCTCCTTCAGACTCCACAGGCACTGAAAAGAAAGTTCTATGGCTGTATTCAGTGGGGCTAGAGCTGCTTGATTTGCATTTTAAACAAGCACAGGTAAATAAAGGAATCATGTCAATATGAATTAAAGAGAGATGAGAAGGTATTCACTGTAAACAAACTGCTTGAGCTATATGTCTGAGGCAGAGGTGAAATTCAGCAGGTTCTAGCAGGTTCACTAGAACCGGTAGTAAATTTTCTAAGCAGTTCGGAGAACCAGTTGTTAGAAGAAATCTCCTTTTGTTTTTTACCACTTTACAGGGTTAATTCTGTCAGGAAGGCAGGAAAGAAACATTCTGGTGCTGTTTCTAGCCTAATCTTTATGGCCCTGCTTACAGAAAATGCCCACCCAGTCACATGACCCTCCCAGCCATGCCCACCAAGCCACGCTCACAGAACTGGTAGTAAAAAAAATATGAATTCCATCACTGGTCTGAGGCTTAGATGGATCACTGCAGAACTAGGGGAAATGGTAGGGCAGATACTTGAAGGAAAATCTGGCCACAGCATCTATTTAAAGCCAGATGATAAGGACAGGATTGGTACCTAGAGTGAATTGGGAATCATAGAGATCAGTTTTGAAAGATCAGGGAATTATCACTCTTGACTCCACTCTGTGGAGAAGGATAATTCTTTATAGGAAGATACATAGTGAAGAAAAATAGGCTCTCTGGTGTGACTTCACAAAGGACAGGATACCAAGACAAAAGAAGTACTGCAGAGGAGAATTCTAGAATGATAATATTAGTATGGACTTGGGGCCTCCTTTCAGTCCCATGCTAACTCACAACTAAGTGTAGACATTATAGAACATTTTTATGGGTCAAGCTTCAGCATCAGTTACTGAAAGACTCCTATCCGAATGCCTCTGCTGGCATTATGAGGATGTGTGATACAAATTCTAAACAAGAAGGACATATGTGTTGCTTTTATTAGACCCCCTCATAAAGGAACTATCAGGTAGAGATGATGGCTGGAATATCTCTGTCCTTCTGGAAAACCATTCCTTCCCTCAAAGTGGCCAAATTTTGTCTAGCCATGCTGAGAATTTGGGAGAAAATATTATCCAACACAACTGAAGTCTTTTAAAACTCCGGAAAAAGAGTTAATACTAACAGATCAATTGTGCTGCCTCTTGGATCCTTTGCTGACATATTTATGTCTTTTGAGCGACTTTGCTCAAAATGCTAAGGAAAGAAGAGGGCAACCAGCAGTCAGGTGGACAGACTCAGTTATGATGGTGGTGGGTGCAATGTTGAAAGACATGAATGATTAAGTTAGGGACAAATCATCATGGAGAAAAACTACTCATACGGTTGCTAGAAGGTGATAGCAACTTGATGGCAGATAATCATTTTATTTTTATTCATTGAGGTTACAAATTTGAGGGTTGGCTTATCTACAGAGGGAGTTATATGGAAATATGTACAGTACTCCTTGGTGATTCACTTTTTTTTTGCTTGAATGTATGTTGTAGCTTGACTCTAATTGAGAAAGAGGTATATATCACAAGAAGGCAGGCATCCAAGCTATTCGAAATGGAAAAGGCAAGATTGTTATTTAGTCCTTCCAAGTATCCAGACATTCAAAGGAGGACAACTGAGGTGGTGATAGTGAAATCTTGAACAGATATATTGAACATAAATATATTTATTTTGTTTGATAATTATTCGGACATGGCTTACATTTATAAACAGCAGTGCAGCTATTCTTGTATGAAATGAAAATAAACCCTTTGACATTGAATATGGCCCTGAAGACTAACCAAGGTTCCATATGCTTCAAACACCCGATGAGAGGCAGAAGGATAAGGAGTTTATAAAGCACATTTGGTTCCTGGAGGCTTTCCAATATCAGCTGATAGCATTTGAATGTTATAATGATATGTTAAAGCTGATAAAACCTTGCCTTGCGGGCAATTCATTAAATCAGCACATAAACAGGGAGATAATTCCAAGTGACAGTGCCATGGAATGAGGCAGTCTGGGTAGTGTGTGTGGGATCACCACAAGCTCTTTTCAGTATTTCTGTCTGGGGGGGGCGGGGAGGAGAGACAGAGCTGTCCTTGAAATCAGTGAGAATTATAATTAAAGGGTTATCATACTGTATATAAAAAATGAGTGAACTTGTTTTATATTACCTCAAAGGGCAGGCCTATGACTAGTGGATTGAAAATGTAGGAAAGATATTAAGGAGAGGGTTGATTTTTTTTATGATCACATCTCAATCAACGGAATAGCTGCCTCACAATGTTCCCTTTCACTGGCGATCTTTACACAGAGGTTGTGTGAAGTGATTTAACAAATCTTACACCTGCCAGGAAGCTTCTGAATACCTCCCAGTTGTATAATTCTATGATTGGAAAAGGGGCAGTTTTGCTATTTTCGCAGACTGACTCTTTCAGTTGTTGGAAGTTAGCACCCACCCCTCTCCTAGAAAAATGAAAAATATTAAAAGGCAGAATATTTCCCCTAAAAGAGA
>JAEANM010005405.1:6692-19656 GCA_017656035.1 Myanophis thanlyinensis
ACATATACATAGACACACACACACATTTATTTATTTCCAGGCTGCCAATCAAAGAGTTGCTGATCAACCACTTCATTATGTGATTTAAAGCAACTGGCCTGTGACTGATAATTCAGTATTAATGCTTGTTTTTATTTTTTAAAAAGAAAAATCTTAACATTATTATTTAAGAAAAACTGCAAGGCTACTCTTTTCTTTAGTAGTGAAGCGTGTTTATTTCCCACTGGGATGCGTGTTCTGCTTCGAAAATCTAGTTAAGCCATTAACAATGTATTTACAATCCTGTTTGCATAGCGCTTATATTTATATTTTAGATACTTAAGGAAAGAATTAAAATTAGACCTTGCTTCTTCTAAGTTTTACACAGTTGCTAAATGTTCGATAAGGGCAGATGAAACAAAAAAACCTGAACTGATCTAAATTGGTTCCTGGATTTATTTATATAGTATTTCAACTATATGTACCTAAGCCTCAAGCAGTTAACAAGAAAGCTGTCTGTGACCTCAAACACAGATATAACCTCAATATTTAATATAACCAGATGTCTGTTTGGGAACAAAGCATAACTGGTACAATGCCACAGATGTGAAATTGTACTATTCTCTTATTTAGGGGCGTTCTTACTAGAGCTTATTAATATGCTCCTATTTCAAAACCAAAATATACTATCAATGCTAATCAAAACACCTTTTGGTTTAAATAGTTACAAGGAGCTGGGAGGGGACAACACACCAGTTTTCTGACCCCCACCCCAATTCTACTGCCTGCAAGTTTTAAAATTTATCGGCTGGCCCACATGCTTTCCAAGCATCTCCAGCCATTACAAGTAACCCAGATGTAATACGCAAAATAAATAAGATGTAATAAACAAAAAATCTCCAGGAATTTGAACTTGGTAGGTAAAAGGCCTGTTTCTTCACAGAAACTGGGGCAAATCTGATAATTTCTCTCTGTTGCCGATACTGAAATGCTGGTATGTGTCACAAAGTGACAACAAGCCAGTCTGGTCTAGTGGTTAAGGCACCAGGCTGGAAAGCAGGAGATGGTGGGTTCTAGTCCCACTTTAGCCATGAAAGAAATCTGGGTGACTACCTCATAGGGCTGTTGTTGTGGGGAAAACAGGAGGAGGGAGATATATTGGATGTGTTTACTGACTTGAGATATTTGAAAAAAAAAAATATTAAAGATGGGGTACAAATTGCATAAATTAAATAAAAATAAATGACACTGTTCACAGAATCACATCGATTCCCTCTCAACAATGGAAAAAAAGTAAGATCATGTATCCAGATGAAATTGCTCAAGGAGATATCTAAGGAGGAAATGTTGCATTTGGGCCTGGTTAAAAAAAGATTACCTCTCTCTCCGCGAGTGTTCCCTAGCCAATTCTCTCCTTTTTTGCCTCTCCCATTCGCGACGGGCCTTATCCTGCTCTTCGCGGTGCCTTTTTCTACGTTCATGCTCGCGTTCTTTCTCTTTCACCCTAGCATGTTTCCCTAGTAATGAAGATACAAAGAAAAGGAGGAGTTGGTTACCCCTCCTTCACAAACGGCATTTGGAAACTTACTAGAGCAAAGAAACAGAAAAAAAGAGATGGGCTCAGGCACTTCCTGCAACTGTTCTAGCTAGCAATCTCTATGTTATAGCATTTAGACTTATATACCGCTTTTCAGTGCTGTGAAATACTGCATTCTAAGCACTGCACCAGAGCGGCTCATATATGATTTCTACATGAGAAGTTCGTGTATTAGTAGGGAGCTGGACTAAATGCTGAAAACCTACTTTCATATTTCTAAGCTTCCACAGGCTTAATTAAACCTTGTGTTCTGACCAAGCTCCCCAAACGCAACAAATCCTCTGAAGTGATTTCTTTAATTAGGAGTGCTGGCAGCTCCGGCAAAAAGTTTCTCTCACAACGTAAGCTAACAAGGCCGTTCGGCCGGAAGATGAATAGCTGTCTGCCACATCTATTCATCTCCGCCCCCTGCCTTTTATCCCCAGAGCTAGAGTGGGGCTTCGTTAACAGCAGTGGCTCTTCCTTCCCAAGGACTGGCCCATAGATTTCCACTGCTCTCCTCTCCTCTGCATTCTTCACATCGGCGCGTCAGGCACCGGACTCAGCTGTTCCTCCTCTTCCTCATCAGCCACCTCCAGACCTGGAGCTGTTGACTTTCCATCTGAGGGCTGACGGATTCTCTGTCTCTGTCTCTCTCTGCCAGCTCCATCCCTTTTCCCCCATAGAGATCTCAGGTTGCCTTGTTGCTGACCCTGACTCCCACGCCTCCTCATCTGATTCGGCTGCTGGAGGGGCTGGCGGCCGACAGGCCACAACACCTTGCCTGAATAGGTGGTGCCACAAAGAAGTAATTCCTAGACGGATCTGCTGGCCTCAGAACCTTCACTTCTCTCCAATTTTGTAGATGTGGCCCTTAGACGTTTTATCAAAAGCAACAAAGGAACCCCAAATGAGAAGAACAGAACCTTCCGCTGAGTGACTGCGATGCCGTCTTTTTTCTTTCCTCTTCTCGTCTTTTCTGTGGTGGGCTTTTTCCTTGCGTGACATTTGCTGGGGCGGTTTGATAGCCAAGGAATCGTCCTCCTCTCCCCTATGGAGCACATAATTTGAGAAACAAAGAAGAAACATGAGATTGGAGAAAGCTACAACGACCATCTCACCTAAGCAATTCTAAGTGACATTTTGCTTTCCTCTTCCCAACCCGCTTTTTTTCCCCTCTTATGTTGTCTCTAAGATGGTCATGATTCCAACAATTTGTGGCTTCTCTTCCCAAACATGCTATCTAGCTAATCCTGAGAGGGATGTTTTGTTTTTTTGGCAAGGCACTCTGGGAAGTTGGGCTTGAAAAGTCCTTCAAATGAAGAAACCTTAAGCAGATTCACTTAATAAGCATGTTACTAACTTCAACAACTGAAGTGAAGTCATAAAATGGGGCAAAACTGACTTAACATTTTGTCTCACTGAGCAACAGAAATTTTGGGCTCAATTGTGGTCATAAGTCAAGAACTCCCATAGCTGCTTTCTCACCTGTCGTCCATGGAGTCTTCTCTCCTGTAAGGTGAATTTCTAATAGTGATCTCCATACGGTGATCTCTTAACTCTCCCTCTTCAAGGGAATCCCGTTTTGAGTCCCGATCATCAGACTAAGGTGGGTTAGGAAGAAAAGATTCATTTTGGCTTTCGGGAAAGTGCCCTCATCAACTTAAACAGAGAGAGTGAAAAGGGCTGAGAATTATCATATGACTGAAAAGAACACATACAACATGCATTTTTTTTTCTCAAAAGAGCCAAACCCCATTATTATCAAAAAGAATTGCTGTGCAAATCGCAGGATTCATATTAAAAAAAAAAATCTTACCGATACAAAATCCCCAAACTCACATTTTTGAGGCGCTTGGTATCTGCTTTTTCTTCCTGTTCCTTCCGGCGTTTCTTCTCCTGAAGAATTTCATCTAACGTTTTCACCTTCCACGATTCCTTTTCATCACCCATTTGTGTTACCAAAGGCACTAGGAGAGAACACAATCCACGCGGTGATCAGTAACTGGAATCTACACCCACAGTAAGGAAAAGTGTTTCCTTGGCCTCCAGAAAAATCCAAAAATCTAAAACTAAGCCACAATTTATCAGCAGATTTCTTCGGAGCAATGCACCCATGGATTTCTTTAGGGTTGTTGTCAGTCTATTATTGCCCAATGGAGGGGGAATTTCAATCCATTTTTTATGTGTTGGACAACAAGAAGTTTCTCCTGCAAGTTATTTGGGGCTGTATTTTTATTTATATATTATTTATTCTGTAAACAAATATTGTATTTATATATTAGATTTATTATTATATATTAGATATACAGGTAAGATTTCAGCTTACCTTTCGTTTAGTGACCATCTTAAGTTAATGACACCGAAAAAATGACCTGTTGCAGCATCCCTATTGTAATGTGATCAAAATGGGGACACTTGGCAAGTGACTCATATTTATGACGGTCACAGGGTCCCAAGGTCACGTGAGCCTCTTTTTGCAGCTTTCTGGCAAGCGAAGTCAACGGGGAAGCCACTTTGCAACAATGCTATTCATTGTTAACAGCTGCAGTGATTCACTTAACGACTGCGGCAAGGACAATCGTAAAATGGGACAAAGCCTCCCTTAACAACCATTGCCCTTAGTGACAGGAAATTTGCACTCAATGGCGGGTCGTCGGCCAAGGACAACCTGTATTGTTAGTCACAAACTGAAAATTCAGCTCAAGGCAGCGTACAGAAGGACTTGCTCCTTCTGTTTTCCTCACAACAACCCTGTGAGGAAGGCTGGGGCTGAGGGAACCCCGCTACCTGGTTCTCCTTCATGAATTTTTTTTTTTTTAACCATAAAAGAGGCAGGTGAATAACTGAGAAAAAAATAACTATTTGGTTTCTTTTTAAGGTGAAAAATGTCCAATAAATAATTATAAATTTAGAGAAGCACAATAGGCCATGCTTTCCAAGAAACCCCTTCCCCCAGCCAATCCAAATAAATTATTATAATTGTATTCTATTAAATTATATCATTATTATTATTATCCTTAAAAGATGTAATAATCAAAAATCCCCCCAAAATTGGAAAGGCCCAATTATTCTCCTCAGGAATTGCCCGCCCCTCCCCATTTCGAAAAAAACCATTTCTCCTCAGACAGCCCGCCAAAAAGCCGCTGAGGTAGGCCGCACTCCTCAGCGGCCGCCTCCCGAGCTCCCTTCCCCGCCTCCCCGGGCTTGAAGGCCGCCAGAAGCGGAGCGCGGCCTAACTAGGCTTCGGCCTCACCTTCCCTCACGGCCCGGGCACCGCCACCGCTGCTTTAAACGCGCGACCCACTCGCCGGAGCGCCCGGAAGTGCTCGGCGTCGGGCCTGCGCTTCACATCCGGCGCGGAGTGATGACGCCACGCGAGAGACTTTCTTTTTTTTTTTTCCCCCTCCCCACCGCCTCAATTGAAGCTCGACGATTCATAAATGTTCGAAAGTGTAGAGTCGCATCACTGGCCATGCATACACTTCCGAGCTCCTCTTCTTCTATCCTTTTTGCTCATAAACTTCAAGTAGAAAACTTATATAAACTTTATTCGGAAAGATTTAAAAAACAAAAGTGCCCCCCACCCCCCACCCCTGCCAAGGACTGTGTAATAAACCACAATGGAGAAATTCAAGGAATTGTGCTTGGGCTACTTAGTCAAAGAAAGCTGATGCAAGAATCCCACTTTAAAAATATATATTTCTCGCCCTCCAAAATAAAATATTTACAATCCAAAATTTAAAAAAAATCTGGCTGCTGAAAAGATGTGTGGACTTCCAATTCCCAGAATTCCCTAGCGGCTAGTCCACACGTTTTAAGACACTAGCCTATATAGCATTATACAGGTCAGCCAGGCTTCTTAAGTGAATCACACTGCAGTTGTTAAAGTTAGTAACACGACAAGTTAAGTTCAACACGGCTTCTTTGTTCACTTTGCTGGTCAGAAGGTCGCAAAAAATAATCAGACGGCCCCCGGCAACCGGTCATAAATGTGAGTCGGTTTCCACACATCCAAATCTGGATCACGGGACTCCAACGGTGAAAGACGGTCACAAATCCCCTTTTCTCCGTGCCCATTGTGACGTTGGTCACTAAATGAACTGTTGAAAGTCAACAGTTAGAGAAACAGCTTAGAAAGCAATATATATTTCCCCCCTCAAACACAGATTGTGTGTTTTCAAACAGATTTCTGAGCAAAAAGTTGTGTGTGTGTGGGGGTGTTACAGCTTCCATTTTAATTTTGACTGGGGAGGGGCATATCTAAGGTGGTGGGTTCCCCTGCTCTGGATCTTTCCTCTTAATTCAATTCTTAATAAAACTTGGCTATAAAAAAACGCCACGGGTCAAGGATCACAGACCAAAGAGAAAAAGAGACGCACCTTCAGTGACGTTTAATGTTTGACGCAGAACTTCTCAGAAGAAAACAGATACAGGATTACACCCCTCACTGTTAAATCTTTTTCCCGCGCTTTGGGGTAAAAAACTCCCTACAACAAAGCAAACCCTACACGATTCGCGTCTTTACACAGGTCACGAAATGTGGTTCCACAGGATTGGTCTCTGGTCAAAAGATTTTAAAAAGGGGTCGTCGGAACGATGGCAAGTCGCAGAGGCTTGGAAGCAAGAGCGCGTTTCCGAACCCCTTTTTCCATCCGTTTCCCAAACTCTTTGCCCTTCTTATCTTGGCACCTGAGAAAAACGGAACGATTTGGCCCCAAACACACATGCGAAGCACCTGTCAAAATATCAGCCTTTCAAGCATATGCCCAGGACGTTAAGAGGAAAATAATTTCTCGGTGGTTTTTGGAGGCGACAAACCAGAAGGGCGGAGCCCGTTCTGCCTGAGAAAAAGTTCGCCTTCCAAAAAGGCCAGCGCTCCGCTGCAGGTTCTCGTTTGAACGGAAAGCGTCGTTTTGCGTTACCCTTTTCGCACGAAAACCAGCAGAACGGAGTTGACGGGGGAAGGATGAGAGTAAAACATTTGGAGCGGGGCAGCCAATTTAGGTGCCTGGCTAACGAATAAGAGGGAGTTTTTTTTTTCACGCTGAAATTAAAAACATATTAACGTGTGGAAGGGTATAAACATTAATGTTCCCCCCGCTACGATGAATATCTAACCGCGTTTAGTTCAGGCCGACTGTAGCACAACCCAGCTGAGACCTTCAATCTGCTCAATTCATGGGAATCTTCCTAGCTGAGTGGTTTTGGTTTTGGTTTTTTTTACTTCCCAGGAAGTTGCTAACAGCCCATGAACAAAATTCAGTCCTGGGCTCTCGATATCGAAGCCGCAAGGACATGGCTGGATTTGTCGTTGATTAGGAAGGGAATTCATTCAATGGTCCCAGAGTAGCAAAAACCTAGGATATAAGCAGACATAAAAACAACCTCGTGGGTTGTTTTTTGAGAGGGTTTCGCTCCCGTGAAATCTCATTTCTGACTCCCAGATGATTTTTTTTTTCAGTTATCTGATTGCTAAGAGGCATCATCACACCACATGATCCAGGACAATAGGCAGCCTACAATTTTCTGCTAATTTTTAACAATCCCGAGTAGGGTCCGGTCTTAAAACTCAGGAGAAGCTAGAAACGAAGAGTTTCTAGTGTGCCGTTGTTTTTCTGCCCTTCTCCCAAGTCACTTCTTGATTGTTACGAGCAGGGCATCCGGATTTCGAAGGGTTTGCCTGGGTTTATTGCCTTGACGTCAATGGTACGGAAACAAAATCAGATTAAAAATGGAAGCAAGACATCTCCGTTTGCCATCACTTTTCTCAGCTCTTCCCCGTGAATAAGCCAAGGAGAGAAGCTGAAATATTAGTTTGGTCGGCATGGGGGTGGCGAGAGGGGATGCCGTGGGTGATGAAATTGCTGACGGCTTTCTCAGAAGGGTTTCAATCCAAGAGAAGCGACGTCCGGAAGGCAGACCTCGTCGAGGATGTCCTAGGACAGAAGACCGGGGTGCACTTTTGACCCGACCCCACGCTAGTGGTTGTGAGGTCCTGCAGCTCCCCAAATGTTGGCGATTTTGAGACTTTGGGAGTTTGATCCACTGGAGTGGTGGCCCACCCATGGATCCTGCTGGGTTTCGTTTTCGTTTCGTGCAACTTTTGGACAACAGCAAAACTTTGCTGGATTTCACGTCAGTCTGGTGGATGATGATGGGCCAAAAAGAGACTTACTTCCGAGATACTTTCGAATTACAACGGACGGCAGCGTTTGCAAAGGCTTAGGAAGGACTCTTCCCATCCGATGCTTGTAGTTCTCACCTGGTCTCTGCACCCGTTTTTCTTATCGTCGCAGTCCCCGGCTTACGACTGTGATGGGCTGTGGGGTGGGGAGGAAAAGGGCTTCAGGAGGAAAATATATATATAAAACGTTCTTCTAAACTTCCATGTAGCAAAGTTTAAGGCCGAGACGCGGGCGGTGGTCTCATTTCGAACGGACGGGGGTCTTTGCAGAGGAGGGGCTTGGAGTCTTTGTGGATCGCCGGAGACGGCTGGAGGCTTGCAGCTGTCCCCACCAGATTCTGGAGGGTTTCCTGCTGGTGCTGCTTGGCTCTGTTGTACAGCAGGACTCCGATGATCACCAGCACCGTTCCGATGGCCGAGAGGCTGGTGATCTTGTTCCCGAAGACGATGATGCTCAGCCAGATGGACAGGGCGTGCTTCACCGTGCTGGCCACGCTGGGATGGGGAGGGGGGGGAAGACAGGAAAACAGGAGGAGATTGAGAAAACTGGGAGTGGTTTCATAACTCAGGAGGTGCCTGTGTATAATAGGTAAGAAATTAGGAGGAGATTCTGGTTGGATCAAGGCCTCAGAAAACCACTTGCAAATTTTAATACGTGAAAAGAGAAATACAGTACGTCTCTCAGGATTGAGAAGTCCATGCTCAAGGGGAGCTGGTGTTGTGGCCCGCCAGCGGCCAGTGGAGCTGGCGGCAGACTCAAGACAGTGAGGAGGTTGGGGAGGACCTTGGGCCAGTCCTGGAGTCGGGGGAAGGCTCTGAGGGGGGCTCTGCGTCGGAGGCAGAGATGTGGCTGGGGTCATCCAACAGTTATCAGCTGCCTTCAGAGTCGGAGATCAGTGGGGAAGAAGAACAGCTGGAGCCTGTTTCAGATGCACGTATGCACAGAACTATCAGGAGAAGGGAACAACTAAGGAGCAGAGGTCGACTCGGAAGGAAAGGCACAAGTGGATGCTGAATGGCCCCTCCCATAGGGAATAAATAGGAGCAAAAGGGGAGGGGTGTTTGTAGGAGACAATTAGTTCGCTCATTATTGTGAAGATTTGCTTATCTGAGTTGGTGCCTCACAGAGACTCCTTGCCAAGTATTTTGACTTGAAACTCAGCCTGGCAACTATCCAAGGACTGATAAGGTCTGTTTTTTGCAATAAAACCTCGAAAAGTTTAATGCTGGGACTTTTCTGGATGAGAAGTGAATGAGAAGAATTAAAGGAGCTTTTTATGGGATGATGACCTTATGGCATTTCTGTTGGGGGGGGGGAAGTTTACCTGAACGTTACGGGGGAAATCTTGCCCATCAAAGCATAAGCGGTGACACTTTGGAGGTGGAACAGCACTCCGTCCATCAGGAGCAGCACCACAATGTCATGGTTGTACTGGAAGCTCCGCCCACTTTTCCCAATCACCGGCATATCCTTTCAGGCGGGAAGAGAAGGAATGGAAGAGAAGAGAAGGACAGGGCAGGGCAGGAGGTTAAAAGGAGCTCAATTTGAGATCTTCTGGACGCAAAAGCAGAGAGTTCTGCCCTGTTTTCTCTCAATTTTACGTCGTGCGGCATGAGAGACCGTGGGAATCTGAATGAAACAACCCTTTATTGACCTGGCAACACAAAGCTGAACGTTACGTCGTTTCCAAGCATATAGATATGTCGACCAAGAGATATTTTTTCTCTCTCTTTCTGGCAGGTGGCTGGAAGGAGCAGAAAGGAGAAAAGAGGGGAATAAAGGAAAGAGTGGGAGAAAGGAAAAGAGATGAAGAGAAAGAAATGGGAGAGACGAAGTAAGGATGCAAGAATGAATGGAGGAACGGAGGGAAGAGAGGGGTGGAGAGAAATGAAGGAGGGGAAGGAGAAAGAATGAAGGAAGATAGGTGAGAATGGGAAAAAGGAGGGAAGGAAGAAAGGAAGGAAGATGAGAATGGGAAAAAAGGGGGAAGGAAGGAAAGAAGATAGAATGGGAGAAAAGGGGGAAGGAAGAAAGGAAGGAAGGTCATAGGCCAAAAATAAAAACAGTCAGAAACGAGAAAAATGGCTTTTTCACTCAATTTGGGCCCCACCTGCCGCATTTCTACAATACAAGACAGAATCTCAGTTTGGCATGTTTGATAAACATGCACCATGGCCAAACTGTGTGTATGTCTGTGATCTTTGTGTGTGTGTGTGTGTGTCAGAGGGGAGAAACAGACCCCGTGGGGGGTGGAGAAGACACACGTCTCACCATGAAAAAGACCCAAGCCGGAATAAGCATGATCACAGCAGCTGCGCTGGTGTAGAACTGAAGCTCCGGAGCACTGCAAAAGAAAAAAAGGAAGGGAGAAAAAAAGGGAATGGGGAGGGGGGGAGGACAAAGAGGAACGAATGAAAGGGAACCAAACAATTCTTCTGGCTGACTTGAATAAGGGCCCCCTCTACCCCCCTCCCCCCCACAGAGCGGAGGGTCCATGGGCCAAAGTTTTAATGACCAGATCCTACTTACGAGAAACGGTATTTGTCCCCGCTCAGCAGCTTTTTGGAGAAAACATTCTGCAAACTGCAAAAAACAAAAAAAAAGGAGAAGGAAGCCACATTTGTGTCAAAGGTGGAATGGAAATAACGGAGAGCAAAGGGGAAGAAACTGCCCCAGAACCTGCTAAAAATAACTCCGCAGATGTTTGTTAGGTGTTAATTCCACTGTCTAGATAAGGCCAGGACAGAAGCGGTTTGTCAAGTTGAGCCCCTTTATGCAAATCCACCCCACCCCTTCGTGCCTCCCCCCACCCCAGCTTCCGCGTGGATGCCTTACCAGTCCATAATATTCGTCGACAAAGCCGCCGAGAAGCCGAGGATGTTGAAACTCAGCTCGGTCGCGGTGCACAACGCCAGCCCGCCCATCACGGGGACCAGAGAGAGGTTCACAAACAGCCCTGGGACAGAGTTTGGGACAGAACCAGAAGATCAGAAGAAGGAGAACCAACGAGGACTAGAAGCGTAAAAAAACGACAGCCGGTGAAAGACTTCTGGCCAATTGGACTAGATCAAGATTCAGGGAGGTTGAGAAAGGTCTGCTTTCCACTCCAAAGAGCTGAATAATGTGTCTTAATTCATTTGTATTCCACTTTTGTTTTTAAGAACAACCCATGGCTAGGGATATATCGAAGGTATCTTTCTCCTCCTGTTTTCTCCAGGAAAAACAGCCTTATGAGAGAGGAGGGGTTGGCAAGGAGGGGAAGGGGGAGAGAAAGAGATGAAGGAAGTAGGGACAGAAAGAGAGAGAAACAGAAAAAGAGAGGAAGAGAGGGAAGGAGGGAAGAAAAGAGAATGGGACGGAGGAGGGGAAGGAAAAGAGAGAAACAGGAAAAGGGAGGGAGGGAGGGAGAGAGAGAGAGGGAATTAAATTCCTGGGGTCTAAAAGGGACGGAAGACGCAGCTTAGCTTCCAAGAGTCAAAAAACTACGGTATATTTCAATAAAGTTATCGCCTTTCTTGAGGAATCTTGTTTTCCCGTAGCCTACCTTGAAGGGTTGGCAAATAATGGAGTGAATATCAGCTCAAACACTCACCTGGGCTGAATTTCTGGTTGCCTCTGGCAACCAGGTATTAAGGCTACCTAGGAAGCTTTTCCTGAACGTTAATAAAAAATAGCTAACGTCAAAACATAACTTACATCGATTTCAGCAAAACGTACCGGTGTATTCTCCTAAAATCATGCGCGACATAATGACGGTAAAAATGGGCGCGGAGCTTTTCACCGTCTCGGCAAAGGAAACGGCCACGTTCTTCAGACTGACGAGCCCCAAAACCACAGTTGCAAACCTGAGAAAAACAGCAAGGAAAATTCAGGCAGTTTAACTTTGCAGCAGCCAAAACACTCGACGCCTCTTTTCTTCTTTGACCCAAAACGTTCCCAGGAGAAAAACAACCCAAAGCTGTTAGCAATGGAAGACTTTCGTTTTTTTCATCCAGGACTTCTATAAATCTATATAATCTGCTGCTGTTGTTTTTACGGTTGATCTATGATACTAATTATAGAAATGTCGTCCAGAAACATCTTGAGAAGCTCGAAGTTGGAGAAAGCCAGCTTTTTAAAAAAGCTAATGCAAGAGCAGATTACCATTTTTATTAAAAAAAAAAAAAGAAATTGTCCAATGTTTGTCTTGGAGGATCACTCCAAATTTTAAGAGAATTAACTTAGTTTTCTCCAGAGGGGAACACAAATTTGGATATATTTTTTTTAGGGGCCAAGAAAGACAGGCGTCCACTAATAAAGAAGTGACTCAGTTTCTCCAAATGTGCCCAGGCCTTACCGCATCAGGCCAACGAAAAGCATAATCATGATGAAATTCGGAGGGTAGGAGAGACGGCTCTTGTGCTGATAAAGGCAGCAGGGGACAAACATTTTGATGCAGCCGATGAAGGTGGTGGAAAGCATCTGGATAGCGCCTGGAAGAAACAAAAGACGACCTGAAATTAGGATACCCAGACGAAAAGCGGCCAGATGTTTCCCCCTTCCGGTCAGGGGAACAAACTACGATGTCTACAGAGTCAGTCTGTCAGAAGTTTGAAACATGGGCTGTCATCTGGTGATTGGGTTAACCTGGGCTCTGGGCGGATAATGGCGAAAGGGGCTCAGATTCAAATTTTTTACGTGGTTCGTTTACCTAACATGCTCGGTTCCCCTTCCAGCAGCGACAAGATGTACTTGTTCAGGAAAAGAGTGCAGAAGCTGAAGAAGAACCAGAGAGTGAGGTAGGTGAGGGCATAAGAGCTCCAGATGCCCAAGTCCGACTCAATCACCGTGGTCTCCGTGATGGTGATCTTCAGGACGTTCTCTTCCGGCACGCTGTCGCTCCGGGCGATGACGAAGCGTTCGCTCCGGCTAGGGAAGAGGGAGCCAAACTGGAAGAAGTTCTTCGCTTTGGGCTTGTCATCCAACAGAGGCAAAGAGAGGGAGGTGGAAGGGCTGGAGACGGGCGGGTCCAAAGTGGAGCTGCTGGTTAGGGTGGCCATTATTTGGAGGTGGGGGAGAGCCCCCGCCCGGCCGCTCAACTCCCAAAGCGGAGCCTTCGAACTTGAGCGGGGAGCCCCCCCAAATTTCCTTGGCTTGCGAAGAGCTTCAGGTGCATTTGGTCACACGTTGTTCCTTTGTCTGGAATGGATGAATGGAGGGAGGGAGGGAGGGCGGGAGGGAG
>JAEANM010005406.1:0-19648 GCA_017656035.1 Myanophis thanlyinensis
AAAACCCGGCCGGACGCCCCGGACAGGACGTAAAAAGAGGACATGTCCGGCCAAAAGAGGACGGTTGGTCACCCTAAATTCAAGAACCTCTGCAGCTACCAAACACAGTAAAAGAAGGCATGTTTAATTACTAGATACAGATATGGCTCATATGTTATTTTAATTCATGCTCATCGACCAACAAACCTGTTTTTCCTACTAGAGCAATTACTCAAGAGCAAATTTACCCCACAAGCCACCCTTCAAATATGCTGAGATTTCAAATTCCAGAATTTCCAGCTAGCACAAGTTTCAGTTGAAAGGGATCTGGTAGCAGATGATGAAAATAATGTCTCCCTTGTCCTGGAGACTTACAGTCATAACAGAGTAGTCCAACCAGATGTGTTGAACCATAATTGCCAATCAGCATGTTGAAAAAGTGCTATGGGAATTTTTGTTGCTCATTTACCTTAAAATTGTCCAAGCATCAAGATCTTTTCCAATGATCTCACCCCCTTTCATTATAGGTCCAAAATATCTAAGCTTCATCATTATTGCTTTCAGTGAGCAACCTATTTTCACTTGATCTAGCACTGAATGATTTTTTTTTTCTTTCTCCCTTCAAGGGTATTTTCAATTTTCTGTCATGTTTTTCATTCAACTTTTCTTACTGTGTTTCCCATATCTTGTTAAAAACTGGGTATTTTTTGTTGGCATCATCTTTAATGAAGCCACGGATTTCATTCCAGAGTTCTTCAGGCAACCTTATTTATCAAATCTAATCTATTTAATTAATGTTTATTTTTACTGGATCATATATCCTTTAAATAAATTTGAGTGGGTGGTTTAAAAGAAATAAAAACAAATATTTATGTAATATTGTACTGTAATTTCTATAGGGACATATAAAATTCTTTCTTTTTGCCTTTTCTGTGACAGTATCCAAGATGAACACATTGTTATTACATAATAAAAATAATCCCTACCTTCTGATTACCAAAAACAATAATCTTTCAAGCAGTTGGGTGAAGGTATTTGCTATAAACATGAATTATTTATCAAATTTATACAGCTCCCCATGTCACCCAAGGTGTCTTTGGATAGTGCACAATAGACAAAAAGCAAAGGTATAAAATACATTGGAGCTAATTTAATCTAACTCCTAACCCCTAATGACCTGACTGTCATATGTGACACTGTTGAGAGTGCACATCCCCACTGATATAGTTCACAGTATCAATGGGAGGTGCTAGCCCTTCGCAACTGTTAGAGAATGATCCAGAAAGAACCAGTATATCAGTAAGTCAGCAAAATAGGAGAAAATCCAGTTAGTACTGACCACACAATCAACACCAATTCCTGCAGACCCATGCACATGACAGCTTTTGTACATGGATCTGCACTCTCAAAAATATTTAACTATGGCTATTGAATATCTCTTCAGCCACAGTGGTTCATCTTTTTTTCCAGTAAGATCTACATGTTATTCTGGAATCGTTTATTAACAGACAGAATAGTCGGCTGCTTAGCTGAGTTTTCCTATAGAAAGCAGCCACTAATTGAAGCAAAAACAAATTTTCGATGAAAAAGGATCATATTTTGATTGCTGAGGCAATTATTTCTAAACGCTGGAGGTGCACATGTTCAATTTCCCAAAGCTTTTGCGTGATATGAGTTGGCATAAGCTGAGGTTTTACTTCCAAAATGGCATCTGCAGCACGAGAGTAAAAACTCTGCAATGTGTAAATTGTGCATATCACCTTGGTTTCATGGAGTTGCAAAGCAATTTAAGGACAATGCCTTACTCTCAACACCCTTTATACTTTAAAGTCCATCATATGGATACTCCAGATGTTCCAGAACCTCAGCTCCCACCAGCCTCAGACACTATGGGATAGAGCAGGGGTGTCAAACTCAAGGCCTGGGGGCCAGATCCAGCCCATGGGTGCTTAAATCTGGCCTGCAGGGTCACCCTGGAAATAGCAAAGGACCAGCACGCGGTGCCTCTGCCAGCGAAAACAGAGCTCAGGAGGGCTGGGTGTAGCCCTCCTGAGCTCTGTTTTCATTGGCAGAGGGTTGCAGGAGGCCTTTGCAGCCGAAAACGGAGCTCAGGTGCCTATTTACACTTGCAAAGTGCTCAGGCCACCATAGGCACCGCCAACACAAGTGACATCGAGCCGGCAAGTGACATCGAGCTGGCCATGTCCACCCTGGCCACATCTATCCCAGTCCCCCAAGGTCAAACACAATCCTGATGTGGCCCTCAATGAAATCGAGTTTGACACCCCTGGTGCAGAGTGAGGAATGCTGGGAGATGCAGTTCAGAAACATCAGGAAAACCACAGGTTGTTAACATTATACCTGGAGATTTATTTCAACAAAACATGAAAGGAAAAAAAAACCCCAATGCTTGGAGAGCTCATTCTGTTCTTCATCAATTGCAGCAGCAGATACAATCAGAATAGATTTATTTATTTATTTAATCACATTTATATACCGCCCCATCTCCACAGGGACTCGGGGCGGTTCACAGCAGGCAAAAAACAAAGTATAACAAATTCCAATGCTGATAATAATACTGCATATGGGAGAACTACATATGTGATCTCTGAAAATCAGAGAGAAATGCTGAAATCAACACTGCACAAGGGAGCCCATTGCCAATTCTAAAATTTCAGGGTGTTCCTAATATATTCACTTTAATACAATAAATATTTCAGAATCTGGGCTTCAGCGTCAAGGTTTATTGCAGACAAAGAGGAACTTTCATCCAGCTTAGATTCTGTCTGACGCCATCAGCAGAAAAATATTTTTGGATACTGACACAGCCAATACGTATAAATTTTTCTGTCTTCAAGGGTGTGACAATGAAAGCCGTAGACACAAATGTGTGATACTGTTTAGAGCTAGAACTATAGCCTGTGAAAAAGCACTCAGAACAGTCCTCATTACTTAACTTAAAACATCCAGTCGAGATTTTCAAAGTAGAAGCTCGATGCCTTATTTACATGTTTCTGTGGGTTTAGAAATCAGTGCCTTCCATCTATACACTTTCTAATATACATGTTTTTTCCTAAGGAGGGAAAGATGTCTTTAAAGAAGGGAAGACAATTAACTGGTATTTTGATTGCTAAACCTTACTATAGATGTTCCTTCAATTTGGAAGTAACATTGACTATGACCTACTTCACTAAAGTGTTGCAGGCATATTGTACAAACAATGAGGGAAAGTATCGTATATAGTGCCTGTGAATTATAAAAACTGGTAAGAACAAATACAAGTAGTCCTTGACTTAAGTAATGCTGGCTACCAGCTTGGTTGGTTGGTTGGAGCAATTCATGGAAGTCTTGGGATCAATTACTATTAGCCTTGGTGGTACTGGGACTGCCTCTGAATGCCATCTGTGGGCTTCCTAGTGCAGTTGGCGGGCCACTTGAAAACAGACTGCTAGACTACCATATTTTTTGGCATACCAGATGCACCTAAGTATAAGATGTACCTAGATTTAGAAGAGGAAAACAATAAAAAAAAGTTTTTGGCCTCCACACGCCCCATTTTTGAGCCTTTTTTGGCTCATTTTGAGGCTTTTCTTGGCCCCTTTTTGAGGCTTTTTGGCCCGTTGTTGAGGCTCTTTTCGGCCTGTTTTTGAGGCCCCAAAACAGGTCAAAAAGTCCTGAAAACAAGTCAAAAAGGCCCCCAAAATGGGCCAAAAAGCCTTGAAAATGGGATGAAAAAAAGTCCTGAAAATGGGCCAGAAAAAGCCCTGAAAATTGGCCAAAAAAGCCTTGAAATGGGCCAGAAAAAGACTGGAAAAAGGCCTGAAAATGGGGCGTGTGGAGGCCAAAAAATACCCGGCCGATGGGTGGGGCTTCAGCAACATTCACTGTATAAGACACACAGACATTTACCCACTTTTGGGGGGGGAGAGAAGTGCATCTTATATGACAAAAAATAAGGTAAATGGGCCAAGAGTCCAATCCAGCAATGCACTACTTATGTTCTTATCTTTCCGCATCTGATATTCCTCCCAGGTATCTAACAAAGCCACCCATAATTAGAATAGAAATACTGCTTTATATACAGTACCAAGTGATGATAGACAACTTTAAAGCCAAAGTTAAAGGCTTTAAAAGGGGATGGGTAAATTAATATTTAACAAGGGCGTTAATCTTGAAGACTCATGCCTCTGAATACTAGTTATGGAAGAAATATGATGGGAAGAGGGTGTATTGTCCTATCTTGTTCATTAAGTATCTCAGAGTTATCCAGTTGGCTATAGCGAGAAACAAAACACAAGACAAGGATGAACCTTAGCCTGAATAAGCAAGACTGTTCTTACGCTCTTATATTCTTTCTTTAGAAGGTGTGGTCCTCTCTTTAAATAACCTTCACCAACCTTGGCATCCTCCAAATATGCAGACTTTAAGTCCCAGAATTCACCAGCAATCATGGCTAATGTAAAGTTTTATTTTATTTTGGAGTGGGGTAACTATAGCTTCCCAGATGTTAGCATACTATTTATTGACTGAGATTGATAGAAGTTATAGTTCAACAATATCTAAAAGGTTAAAGGTTGCCTATCTTTTCTCTGATTACATCTGAATTGCTACATGTAATTTTATGTAAACTTGTTCTTTTGCTGTTATTCTGTTTTGTTGATTCATTTCCTGGCTTTCTTGGTGATCTGCAACTTGCCAATCTACCCACAGTGCTCTGATAAATATCATCCGGTCTCAGTCACAAATTCATTTGACATAGAATTGAAACCTATAACTTGTCTGAATGCTGTGGTCGTTAAAGAAAACAGCAATCCTTCCTTTTCAACAAAATATCCAGAGCCAACCCTTATTCCTACTGCTTGAGAATACAAGGTTTAGTTCAGCTCAGAAAGAAAGTTTTCTAAAATTAATTGCAGTTCTCATTCCATAGTGGTCTAATTCAATACTGGTCACTATGCTGGGTCTCCTCTTTTCCTGGTAGAACAGTTCTAATATTTGAGCAAATACACGGTGAAATTGAGCTGAAGAAAGTGATACTAGACATCAAGACAAAGAGAGATGGAACGGATTGGTACTGTGTAACAACATGCCAGGGCTTGGACAAAATGCTTTATGTTAGAGCCTGAATCAAAAAGATGTTGGGGTTTATTTCCCAGATAAATTAACAAACCTGCTGATAGATTCCTGATGAAATTTCATTAGCCAGCTGGGCAGCTGGCCACAAGCACTGAAATGCCATTATGTAATTCTTGGTGCTAGTCAGCTGCATTGTTGAGCAGCTGGTGGCTGGCTGGACTGCACTAGGACAGCAATTGACGGTCAGAAATGGTGCCATCTCCTTTATCTCACCTTATATATCTTGGGCAGACAAGAAGGCAACAGGGTTTAGATACAAGCTTTTTCTCTCTCTCTTTAGCAAAGAACAGAACAGATGCCTTTCCTTCTCTTCATGACTGATGGGCTCTACTCACACACTGCCAGGTACTAAGATTGCCTCACTAGGATGGCATGTACCCCATGACTATTATGTATTCATTCACAATGCTTCCTCTTGTGGGCTGCATTCTGTGTTTAAGGAGAGAAAAATACCTGCTGCTGCATTTTCTTTCCCAGGGCATTCAACCAATAAGGGCCTGCACTCATTCACAATTGGGGGTGGGGGAGGGGTGGACCATGCAACAGCGCTTTCTCATGAAATGCTGCCCCCCCATGCGTCTGCTACTTGGGTTCCAAAAGCACCAGATTCCCCATTGCCTACTAATCCTTCCAGCTCTCACTGCACACTCATTATACCCTGAAGTCTGGAGCAGAATATGAAAACGAGGACTGTAAGAAAGGAATGAATCCGAGAATGAAACCTGTAGATTTGCTTCTCATTCATCTCTTCATTATCTACATGAAAGGTTTTTCAAACAAAGACAGGCTTCCCAGCAGCTGGATTAACCTTAGCATTAGATCCTGTACCTGAAGGAAAAAGCATATAAAGTCCCCAAAAGATGAGTTTATATGGTTAGAAATTTTATTGTTGATGGGTAACAGATTTCTAGTGAATATATTCTGTATAAGAATTGGTATTACATAATTTCAGTTTGAAATCATGTGTGTGAATGTCCTCTGGAGATAATTTTAGCATATAAATCAAGAATATTAACCCTGAATGTATGGCATATCCACATCACTTAATATCAACACATTAAACTCTTCTATTATATACAATAGACTCTCTTGAAACCACTGCATTACCTTCTCTAGTGGTATTTATTTAAGCTGAAAATTTTCAAGAGATTGCATAAAAACCCAGAAATTAATACTAATATAGTTTTATAATCCATTTTTCTCAGGATATCTATAAAATGGTCCAACACAAGAAATTTAATTTTCATTAGCTGCAAATTTACAATAGCAAAATACCAGGAAACTAAGAATACTTTTTTAATTTAATCATATTTAAAAATGGCAAATTGTATCGGCTGCCAATTTAACAGAATGTTAAATGTCATTTAATTAAAAAAGGTTTTACTCCTGTTGGTTCTTTTTTTAAAGTTACATTTGTCAATTAATTCCTCATAGATTACCTCTACCTATACAAATGTACATTTTGGATAGAACAATGGAATTTTGAAGTTCAACTTGACTTTCTCAGATTTTAATCTATTGCAATAACCACTACTAAATTCGTTATTGAAATCTGATTAAGTAATAGGTTGTCATGGCGACTATACAGCTCTAATCTATAGTATTAGTACCTGGATTTATATGGACAGGATAGAGTCCATAATAGTTGAAGCTTATCATTTTTTCTTTCTCTTTTACAAGCATTTGTTTGCCGAGGCAAACTATTGTAGCTGGATTTGTACATGATTATATGCATCTACTATATTTCTTAACAGATGTTTATTCCCAAATTATCTTGATGCTTCTGCAACTAAAATAATACAAATGGTCACATTGTGTGGGCCCAGAAAATTCTTATATCTAGAGTATAAAATTATCTAACCGCAATACTGTGGCTTCTCTGAATCTCTTTTTTCAAGTCTTAGGCGCCTAAGTTCCACAACAAGAAGGGCATGAAAAGTTCATCTCAGCAACTCAACTTTGTTAAAAATTCATAACTGCAGCTTCCATAAAGACCCTGAATGTTTGTCTGTCTGGGTCAAGCTCCAAAAGCAAGAAAGATACGCTGAGGTTCTTCTAAGGCAGTGTTTCTAAACCTTGGTGACTTTTTCAACCTAGTTTACAGCTCTGCTTTATCTTAACATACTCCTGTGTCCCAAGTATTAACCAGATCTGACATTCCTTAAATCTTTGGCCAAGATCAGCCAAAACTTCCTAAATGACTTCCTCTTTCTTACATTGCTTGGTCTACTTCATAGATTGAAATGTACTGATAATAAAATTATTCACTATTTTGAATTAACGTGGTCAGCCTTTGAGACCAATTTAAAAGCTGAAGGTGATTAATATGACCATTTGAATCACATTTCAGGTATAAGATCACCAAGGGATATGGTAGAAGTTACTAATCTCATGGTTATTTTATATTTGATTGACTACAAAATGAGAACAGTGAGCTATTGTACATAGTTATGAGGAAGTGTAACATAAAGACTATGAATATGAACAAAATTCTGGAGTTGCTGAGGTCACACACTCCAAATTTAAAATTAATTGTTAATTCTAAATACTATTACCATTTAGAAAATTCAGGGTGTCAAACTGGCGGCCCATGGGCCAGATGCATCACACGTAGGCCATGGCCACCCCAGCTCTGTGAAGGTAAAAACCATCATGATGTGTCAGGTAATGGCAACATGATGCAGCAAGTTTGATACCTGTGATTTAGATCAAGGGTTTCCAACCCTGGCAACTTTAAAACTTGTGAACTTTAATTTCCAGAATTCTGCAGCCAGCCTGTCTGTCAGTTCTTTTAACCCAGTATTTTGTTCTCTATTGTAATAAACCAATAAATCCAAAAAGAGGAAGGCAGCATTATTTGCCTATGCTGTTGTTTCAAGTAACTGATAAATTAATGAGGTACTGCTTTTCATAGAATAATAAAGCTTTAAAAAGCCATTGAAAAAGTCTATTCTACACACAAATTCAAATTAAGTATCTTCAGCAACTGTTTACCTAACATCTGGTTACAAACATCAATTAAGAGAAGCTCACAACATCCCTTCGCTAATTGGTTTTATCATTACACTACTCTTGTTATTGTTGTTTTCATAATATTGAATTCAAGAATCAGATTCCTGAAATTAAAACATTGTTTTGGACTTGCATTCTGAGGTATTTATTTATTTATTTATTTTGACACTCCTGGTTCTTGAAAAGTACTCCGATCTTCCTTTCACCTGACTTTTCTTAAAAAATAAGCATAGATCCTTCAACCATTCCTGGTAGGACAGGAATCATTCCTCTGATCATTTTTATCACATTACCTTGTACTGTATCTCTTTCAGTATTCAGCAGGTGTTATTTTAGCAGTCTTGACTAAATCAAGACACCAAATGAGGCCAGCATAGAACAGCCTTCTATAGTCTGGTGCCTTCTAAACTCATGGCCATAATAGCTGGGGAATTTAAATCTCCACACATCTGGTGGCTACCTGGTTTAGCAAGGCTATCTTACATTTAAAACCTTTTTTTTATCTTCAGCAGAAATAAACTTGCAAAAAAACCTGCCAAACCTGGCAATTAAAAACTATAGAAGTGTCAGGAACAGAGGATATATTTAACCTAAGAGTTCTAGGGCAGGCTAAGATTTCTCTGGGCTGACTTGAGACCAGGAAATAAAGTCTTGTTTTGGACAAGACTTGTCAGAACTGTTGGACTGGATTTCAGCTGGGAGTGGTAGCTTTTGTCATTCGTTCTTGTCCAGTTAGACCCTGAATACAAAACGCTTATTGTGAGGCAGGCAGCATGAATGAAAGGCGATGGAAGAGGAGGGTTGTTAACATAGGCATACATCCAAGAGAGGATGGTGGGCTTTTCTTCTTTAAGAGGCTCTTAAAAATCTTTTGAGTTTCGAAACGCAACTCCATAAGATTAAAACATCCCGTTTGGAAGAGTTACCTCTTTACCTCCCATCAGTAAATACATAACATCTGGAATTCTTTCCAAGCCAGATGTGAATGCTAGATTAGGTTAAATTACAATTGCTAATGCTAATAGTTCATGGTTTGCATACTCAGCCAACATATAAAACTAAGTGCTTATACTTGTATGAAAAGTTTTTCGAGCCTGTTATTGCTACTATGGCATGATAAAACATACTGTTTACTATTAATGTACACACAGAATTTGGTTCCCCCAAACTCTCAGACATTTTTAAACTTTCATGGCAGAAAAATGGGAAGTTGATAATAGAGGTAATCCTCAACTTACCATTTAGTGACCATTCAAAGTTACAACAGCACTGAAAAAAGTGACCTATGACCATTTTTCACACTTAGAACCACTGCATCATCCCCATGGTGATCAAATTTTAGTTGCTTGGCAACTGGTTCATAATTATGATGGTTGCAGTGTCCTGGGGTCAACTTTGGCAACCTTCTGACAAGCAATGTCAATGGCGAAGCCAGGTTCACCTAACTACCATGTCACCAACTTAAGAACTGCAATGATTCACTTAACAATTGTGGTAAGAAAAGTCCTAAAATGGGGCAAAACTCACATAACAAATGTCTCACTTAGCAACATAAATTTGGAGCTCAATTGTCATAAGTCAAGAACTATCTGTATTCACTCAGGAAAATTCAGAAACTAAACAGGGTATTAAAGTTGGTCCTAGATTCTCCTTCAATAGCATGCACTTATTGAATTAGAATGACTACATAAATTAGAAAGAACATTTTCCATACTGCATGTACTGCTTGATGTTATATTGCCAGAAACGGTCAGCATCCAACAGCCAAACAGATCTTGCACATGTGATTTAAGGAGGTCAGTTTTCCCAAACTGGGCAATAATTTCAAAATGTGGTTAGCTCTAGTCCTCTTATTTCGTAATCTAGCAATAGCACTTAGACTTATATACCACTTCATAGTGCTTTACAGCCCTCTCTAAGTTGTTTACAGAGTCAGTATATTGTCCCCAACAATCTGGGTCCTCATTTTACTAACCTCAGAAGGATGGAAGGCTGAGTCAACCTTGAGCCTGGTGAGATTCAAACTGCCAAATTGCAGGCAGTTGGCAGTCAGTAGAAGTAGCCTGCAGTACTGCACTCTAACCACTGTGCCACTGAGGCTCACAACTTAGCATTTCCTGAAGGAGGGTTTTTCCAGATAAAGGAAGCCTGATACTATTATTACCAAGAAAAGGCATTTCAATGAATTATTTCATCCTTTCCTTTTCAACAAAAAAGCATGGGGGAATGTGGTGAATAAACAGAAGAGAACTAACAAATGAAACATAACATTGTCTGGATAGAAACATGATTATGAATTCCATGAATGGGATAGGGAAAAACTGCAAAAACCTCCAGATTTATTTCAACATTCTACATAATATTTCAACTTGATTATTATATCTACATTGCAGATAGGCCCTTAACTTTAAAACCATAGTCTAGCTAAAGTGCTATCTTAAGAATTCATAAACTCAAGCCATATTTTCACATTTTCATCTCAAATCTCCAGTTTCCAGGATTGTGAAAAATACGTTCATAGAACCACCTGAGAGTTATCCAAATTCTTCAGGCCCCAAAGATAAGTTCTACATATAAATGGTATATACTTGTTCCTTTTTGTATAATTTTGTGATTTTTTTTTGCAAGTCATGGGGGATTTTTCCTTTCCTTTCTTCCTTTTGAGAAAGATTTGACTCCTGGTGCCTGCCTGGACAAATCCCTACAGATTTCTAAGCATTATTTTTTGGAAGTGATTTGCCATCGATTTCTTCTTCCTAAGGCTGAGAGCAAGTGGTGAGCTCAAGATCACCCAAATGGCAGAGCCATATCTCAGCTGTTCCTCTCCTAGTCCAGCACTTTAACCATTAGACCAACCTGGCTTTCATTTATTTCCAGTAGAAGAATGCAAAAGCTTAATCACATTACTGAAAAACAACCATAGGTCCTCGTTTCTGTTCTTTTGGGATATAGGAGAATGCATTCTCTGACTAGTTGGTAATTCTGTACTGCAAACTCAACACATTTTGTAGGTCTTCAGATTAGGAATGCTGACCTATAGGAGCCATAAATTATTTGTCATCTGAGGGTAAATCCTACACTGCTACCACTAAGGTTATTCAACCCATTCAACACAGCTACTTTCAGGAATGATTCTAGGTTTATTGCATGAATATCAATGGATTGTTGCTTTCTACATTTGCATGGTACTACAGATAGCATTTCTATAGGTGCAGAATGCTTTAATTGTACTGCATGCAATTGCAGGTATATGGATTAAAGGATAAATTTTCTTCATCAAAGGATGTAATTTCCATCCAAATCTGACCTTGGACACCTTTTCTTTCCCATCCTCCACCCTTCTTTTCTTCACACTTTTTTAAGGCTCCTGATTTAATCAAATCAACACCACTACTGTTCCTGCAGCCAAAATAAAATCTTCAAGAGAGCAGCAAAAGTTGAGGAACAGATTCAGGAAAATTCTTTTAATACAGAGCATACTTCAATCATCCAGAGAAATAAAAGAGCTCTGAGACCAAACAGGCAAGGATGCTGGCTTCACAGCTTGGTTCAAGCATGACAAGGAAGCTGCCTTTTGTTGTCCTTGGGGTTTTGAACATCTCTTGTCCTCCCATCAACCTCTCTAATGTGCTCCTGGTTTTATCCTGCTCGTTGTTCTATATAAAGCAACTCGTGGCCTTGTAAATAGCCAGGTCTTATGATGTCTCTGCTGGAGAGAGAGCTGTGGCCTGTGAAAATATTTTTAGCTTCAAGACTCAAGGGATCTGAGAATAGGCTAGTCTAGCTTTCATTATGAATTTGAGACAGTGGGAAGGGTTATGGGGCACAGGATCATCTCACCCTGTTTATCTCAAATCACCAGCTTTTTGGTCTTCTCTGCATCCTTCCCTTTTTTTTCTTGCACTTCATCTCTCTGCAGCTTGAGTTATGCTTTTACTGCAGTATCATATCCCAAAGGAAGGCTGAGAGCAGCATTTAAATGGGAGTTGTTGATGGATTTTAAATCTCCAGTTTTGAGCCAGTTCATCTTACCATACAAGTTATTCCTAAAACAGGCTTATCCATTATTGCCTATGGAATAAAAGGGTTTTATTTTCTTTTTCTATAAAGGAAATCTACCACCGATCTTTCAATGATTTCCAATAATCTTTCATAGGCTAATAGATATCACAAAAGCCAATGTTACTCAATTTCTCTTCAGAGCCTAGGGAAAAATATTGTATGGTAGATCAAAAGAGACTTGTTTTAACAACATCATCTAAAAATGAAGGGTCTTCACCCAATCAGCAAAAACAAACAAAAAAACCCTTAGCCTACAGATAGAACTGGACATGACATTAAATGGATATTTGCATTAAAAATACATTTATCTTTTTAAGGGAATTAAAATTATTAATATCCAAGAATGATTGTAAGTGGAGGAATATCTAGAAAAGGGAACATGGTATATTTGTGTATGAAATGATGCAAAGATAGATCTAACTCATCTCTAGTTGGCAATGTAAAAAATGGCATCAGTGTAAGAATGATGTGAATTCATCAGAATTGATATTGAGAGTACATTCTGAAGAGAGATTACACAGAAGATGCCTTTCTCAGGAATATGAGTTCATGCATAGCTTTTCATGGGGGTGGCAAGTATCTTGTCAGGAACATGACATCACTGTCACACCAGTTCAGGCCCCATCACTCAGTAGAGTTAAAAGGTCTCCTTAAATCAGAGCAAGGGGATATCATATAAAGAGCAAAGTTGAAATTGTAGGGATGATCCACACAAGAAGCCTAACTTCTTAACTGTAGAGTATTTTTTTAGAAAGGTATGGGGGAGGGGAGGAGGACATACTCTGACTAAAATGTGGGGGAGGAAACCAGCAGTGGGCTTGTTGCTTTTATTCTTATCTTGCTGCCTCATAACAATTATCCACCACTTTCACCTTGTGAAACTACACATAAACTCCCACTGAATTTTCCTATGAGAACAATACTTTCTCTTTGCCAGGAAAAAGAAATAACTTTACACTGATGGCAGAGGAAGAGAAAAAGAGAGTTGGTGGATTGAATGTATTTTTCTCAGCCAAAAGGTGAATGAACACATTTATTTTTGACCATAAACACCTCTCAAATGAAAACTCAACACCTTATATAGACTTCATAGAAAGGTGGGAAGTGGGGAGCCGCTGTTTAGATCTGCCTATATATATTTCCTGAATGCGAATCAGGAAGAGACTAGAAGAGGCACAAAGTCCAGGTTAGCCAGAAGAGTATTTGTAAGCAGGAACTACCTTAATAAGCCTGGGGCTTTCCAGAAAGTTTGGACCATTCAGATACTGGTTGGGGTTGGTGTGAGTTGTAATTTCTTAAGAAAGTGTGTATGTGTGGGGGGGGATTCTCAACAGCATATAAATGAGGTAGCCATGTAAATTAGACTGAAATCGGAAAAAAAGAAAGCAAGCCTGTGAGTCATATTGTCTCCAGAAAGAAATGCTGTGGGCTGTTGTTGAAGTGACAAAATCCTAAGAGACAAACTGCAATTAGAAGGCAATGGTTAGGATGGTTTCCTGCTGTTAATCAAGAGGCGTGCATCCCGGGACTTGCGCCCAAGCCAATCCCCTCATCCAGAAATGATGGAATAGTCAAGCTACTTTCCCACAATAACTCAGGGCAGGAAATCAAGGGGGGGGGAGTCCTAATCGCCCATAAAAAAAGCTCCTTTTTTTTCCTCTGTAGGTATTATATATGGAGAGAACCTGGCCCTGCATCCCAGCTGGGAGCAAGGACTCTGGGGGCATTAAGGGAAACTGGCTTGGTCTTCAGCCTGACCCCCAGGCTAGTCTACACAACCTCTTTATACCCGCTAGCCGGGCAAGGCGAGGAGTTGTAGCACGCGAAGCCTGGAGAGGAGTCGTCGGATCCCGGAAGGTTAAAAGGAAGCCCCGTGTCTCCCCTCCATTCATTTCACCTGCCAAGCGCCTTGGGGCCACCATAGCCGGTTCTGCCTCGGCACTTCCATTTCTCAGAAATGCCTAATAAAAGTTTCGGTTCGGGGGGAAAAAACACCCGGGGGACGGGGGTCTCCCACCCAGGCTTTCTCCAGGCAAAGGACGGACTTACAGGGCAGCCTCCGGCTGGGGCCGTGGTGGGCTTCGGGTCCCGACATCGCTTTCCCCTGGGCAAGTAACGCGCCGATTCGCCTGGCTAGTCCACGGCCTTTCCCGGGCAGAAGGACGCTCGCTCTCACAGCAGATCGGCCGCCAAGACTCCCGCCGATCCGAAGCACCGGCTCATCTTCCCAGGGAGAGTTCCAGCTCCGGGGACTCCACCGGCCGGCAGCGCAACTCCGGCTGTCTGGCTCTGGCAGGGCGGGCTGGGACTTCGGCAGCAGAACGTACCAAGTGGCCGAGATGCCAAGGGGGGGGGGGGGGTGGAGCCGTAGATCCCGGGGCGGCGTGTGTGGGTGTGTGTGGGGTGCGGGTGTTGCTCTTCGCGCTGATTTTCCTTCAGCCTCGCTTGGCGAGGTCGGAAGCGGAGGACGAGGTGGGGGAGGCTGGAGTGACGCAGAGCACGTCGGAGCCCCCCACACATTCTCCCGTAGGGTGGGGTTTTTTAAATTTTGGTTTTTAAGACCGCTTTTCCCAGGACCGCTGTAGGCATGAAAGACGGAGGGGGGATTAAAGGAAGAAAGGCGCTGGGGGTAGGAGTGGGCAAAGAAAAAGGCTTAAGGCTGCAGAGATGGCCAAGTCCCTTCAGGCGGGACTCCAGGGCCGATGGGCCGACCAAAATCTCATCGGTTTAAGTGATCCTCATTCGGCTCACTTTACCTTGCGGGGTCGTTGCTGTGGAAGGAAGTGAAGGAGGAACTGTGACATAAGTGGGAGCCTGGAGCTCCTAGAGACAAATTCAAATTCAAACCTTTACTGTCAGAGTACATGTAACATGTGTACAATGAGCTTGGCTGGACATATGGAAATACGAAGAAAATGATAATAATACAGCTGATGTAGCCCCAAAGGTGCCTTCAGACATCTAAATGTACCTTGGGACACCTGAAAGCCAGCAGGCTATTTCTTTCATACAGAGGGAATTCAGGTAGAGCAGTGTTTCTCAAACTTGGCATCTTTAAGATGGATGGACTTCAACTCCCAGAATTCCCTAGCTGGTTGGTTGGCCAGGGAATTCTAGCCAACCAAGGCTTTCTGGGGAATTCTGGAAGTTGAAATCCACCCATCTTAAAGCTGCTAATGTTGAGAAACACTGAGAAGGAGAGTTTTGTTTTGACGGTTTCAATAATGGAACAGAGAACTTGGAAATTTCAGACTTGTGCATACTACATGGGAAGACCCTGTGCTTTGGACTATTTTGCATTTATGTGTGGAGGTGAACAGGTGCTTCCATTCTCTTCCATTCCCTGAACCAGTGCAGCAGGTGTGATAAAGTCCCTTTTCTGGCAAACATTTTTTTTATTAAAAGGCCTAAGAGCATTTAATCAGATCTTTTTGCCACCAGAGACTAACACAGCTCTCTTCCCACAGTTTCTCTTGTCTGATGATATCAGTGATGAATGCTTAAGGATTCAGAAAAACGTGCCAGGTATAAAGATCAATGCTGCCAACAAAAATACTGCTTACGCAGCTAATAATTCTGTGAGTCCACTGTTACTTAATCCACTGGTAGTGTCTAATGTCTCCCTGGCACACAGATTTTCTCTGCTAGATATCTTGTTGCTGTGAAATGATTTGATCTGTTTTGATCTATTATTAATCAGCTTGAAGTACTCCTGCACATTAAGCACAATTAATTGATGGGATTCAGTGTGCTACTTCAAATGCAGTTACAGCTGCTAGCTTAGACAGATTAAAGGATGATGTTATGAATGGCTATTAACTAGGATGGCTAAGAGAATCACCTTATGTGGGGCAGATATCTGTGTGGGACAATCCTGCTGGATGCTATGTTTCTCTGCTGATGGATAAAATGTCACCCAAGGTGCTGAATTCCACTCCAAGCAACTGACATGGCTGATATATTCAAGATTTAGTACTCATTTACAGTGCATCCTGCAGTTCTTAATTAGGCAAATGTTAACCAGCCTTCATGGGCATTGAAAATAAGATTTAATAGATTTTTTTCATGTACATATTTTCTAAACCCTCACCAATGCCTTAAAATTGAAGAGCAACAATGTAATACTTGATCAAGGGATATAATTATAATCTCCAATATCTAGGAAGTGGATCCATCATAGTCCTTTACTGATCACATTTGTCCATCTCCCCCTCCTTTGCCATTTTTGGGACCACTTTGAATGACTGACAGATGCATGTCAATCCTACATTTGTAACACCTAGGTATTGGTTCTTGATTCCTGATGCTGCCATGCAAATAAATCAGGGCATGAGAACTGCGCAAAGTATAATTCTGCAGCCAGGGCACTCCAACTTTGGCTGTATAGTATTTCCAGTTTTAACATTTGTTCATTCAAGTGTCTTTTTCTTCCAGAAAGGCTGACTTTGAGTCTTTATTGTCTACTTTGACTCACGGCTGACCATGGCAGAGAAGGATGTGCTAACAACCAGATCTTTTCCACATTCTATGCCATTGACCAAATCAGGCTCGTTGTTCCTCTAGAGAGGATTTATTACCTCCAGGACAAGAGAGTGCCCTATAGACTCCTTCATCCAAGTCATCATTGAACACAATCTTGGCTTCTTCCATCAAGTGGTCTTCAACGGGAGTGTATTCACATCCATAATCACAGAGCCACTTATGGAAGGTCTTAGGAAGTATGGTGAAATATGGGCCTGCTGTGTCCCTCTTTCAACCTTATTCCTCCCCAAGGTTGAAATGCATGCAATTGCCATCTGGAGGACATTAAATTCATGGATGTCCTAACATTGTGTCAGCATGTTGTTTTGCACTACAAGCTATTTTAACTGGCTTGCTTGCCTTGTCTTTTCATTCATTTTTCTTTCACTTCAGGCTACCCCTTTAGACCAACCTTTTTGTCTTTTCGTTTGGGATCACTTGCTCTTGTTCTTTTCCATACCAACTGTTTCTAATTGGATGACAGAGGATGGGTGTATGGGATTGTATTGTACAGATGAAAAGTGACGGTTTTAAGAACTCATGCTTGCACCCATATTGGAGGAAAGAGGGAAGGTGCTAGGGAATTCTAAATGCTGTTGAACAAGAACTACCCCACATGTCCAATGTAAACTATATATAATCTAGCAGTATGAGGAGGGTGACAAGTCCCCTCCCCAATGCCAGAACCAATAAGGTTGGAGCTATGTAAGGACGGGAGAAGATTTCCCCGCTAGAGAAATTTTGGGCATATCTGGGTTTTACTGAATGTTCATGCATTGCTTTCGCAATCCTACTTACATGCAAGAGAGCCATGTATGGAATCCAGTTGTTAATGAAATAATTATTTTTTAGACTCAGAGCAGCAGTCATCAATTGATTCACTGCCAGTTTAGAAGGTGGAATTAAAATTGGATTTTATTTAAAGCTGTCCTTTACAAAAGGAACCACATTGCCAAGTTATTTGCACTTTTTAAATTCAGAAAATGCTCTTGGAATAATTTGCTGAACATAATACACGGTTTTTGTCTAAGTGTGTGTTCATGAAGCCCATTGTTTATGGCTTTAACATTCGATCCTCCAAAGTAGGTACACTCACCTCTGAGTCAAACCTTTCTCCTATTAATTTTATGGACATTTTTACATAGTTTTCTTGGCATAATATGGCAGGAGTTTGCCATCATTTTCTTCCTGGGGAGTTTTAGATTTCTCAATTTAACCTACTGCACTGCAGTGGCATATTCTGGCATTTTACCAATCTATGCTAACCAATTAACAGTGCTAATTTTGTTTCATTTAGATCAGTGTTTCTCAGTCTTGACAGCTTCAAGGAGTATGGACTTCAACTCCCAGAATTCCCCAGCAACTTACTTTCTGGCTGGGGAATTCTGGGCATTGCCTTTGATCTTAAAGCAGAAATATGACCCATTGACCAACTTTCCTGTTGTAGAAATGTAGTATAAATGTCTTTCAAGTACTGTACTAGCTATCTGCGACACACTTCAGTGTTTATTTTAACAGGTTCATGAATCAAGATGTTAAATGCCAGACAGTGGATGGACTAATCATTTTTATTACTTGACAGTTCTATTAGAAATAAAGATGCAATCTTCCTTGCTTATCTGTTCTGCTTTACTGTATAGTTTCCATGGTGATTTTAATCTGAGCAACATTGCCCCCTGCTGATAAAATACCAAAACATCCTGCATTTCGTAGACTAGTTAATATTTTTAGTCTTGCAATTAATTAAAAGAAATCCAGCTGGCTTGATAATCTCATTCCTTTCTATCTCCTCATTCATTACATCTCAGAACAGTTTCTTTCTGTCCTACTAAATAAGGTACAATGTCTAAAATGAAGAATGGGATGTCAGGACTCAATGTGAGGCATTGCTCCCAAATCTGTAGAAATATCTTTTTTAAGCAACAACAACAACATTCTACATACCTAGGTTATGAGTAATTGATAAGTAGTTAGCTCATTCTGCTCTAATTATGAAAGTAAACTATAATCTGGAAAAAAATAATTTTGATTTTCGATTCCATCTGTCTCCCTACTGATTTGTTTTCCTGTCTTCTTAAACAAAGCAGGAGCTTTTTCAGAAGGATTAAATACAGAATTTCAGGGGAAATGCAGATGGAACATAATCTAGTATCTTTTAAGTCAGAAGAAGTTAAATACAAGTTGCTGGGGAACAACTACACAAGCATGTGATCCATCCTGTTATCTGTGCTTTTTTGATTTCCTTTTAATCAACGTCTAGCACAGAATGATTGAACGGGTGGTCCAATAGATGTCTTCTTATGCTTTTGCATACCGAATATCCTCCCTGCTCCACAAAAACTATGATTTAGATCTGCAACTTTATTCACATTTCCTCTGGCTCTAATATGGCCCTACAATTAAATGAATGCAGGGTTTGTTTGTTTTTTGTCCAAAGACTTCAACCAGAGTTTGAATAGTAAAAACAATCCTCTTAATACGGTGTTCAGATCTGCTTGACAATAACAATAGTTTGAATTAATTGTATTGCTTGGTTTTAATTTTGGGTTGTATGAATATTTTATAAATGCTTTATTGAGTTACTGTAAACTGCTGGGAATTCTGGGAATAGGAGAGATAAAATGTTTTTAAATGAATGCAAATAAAATAAACAAGACAAAGATTTTCATCTCCATTCTGCAGGGCTCAACTTCTTTCCTTAGGATCTCTGGCTGTTATTTTTTGACTGGATACAAGGCTAATGGTTAGTGCTTGGTATTGACTCTAGCATATAGATATAACTGTATGTATGTTAGGGTGACCATATTTTGATTTCCAAAAAAGAGGACAATCGGAAAAAAAATCGAAAAAAAAAAATCGGGAAAAAAAGCGCGGCCTCGAGACACAAATTCCCTTCTTTCTCTCCTTTCTTCCATCCTTCCTTTTTTCTCTCTCCTCC
>JAEANM010005407.1:0-19648 GCA_017656035.1 Myanophis thanlyinensis
ATGACTCGTGATCTTCAACTCCCAGAATTCCTGAGCCAGCCATGCTGGCTCAGGAATTCTGGGAGTTGAAGTCTACGAGCCATGAAGGAGCCATAATTGCCCACCCCTGTTCTAGACTCACAGAGCCATGGTGGCGCAGTGGTTAGAATGCAGTATTTCAGGCTAATTCTGCTGACTGCTGGCTCCTGGCAGTCTGCTCCTGATCGTCTTAAGGTTGATTCAGTCTTCCAGCCTTCCGAGGTCAGTAAAATGAGGACCCAGATTATTGGGGACAATATGCTGATTGTAAACCACTTAGAGAGGGCTGTAAAGCACTGTGAAGCAATATATTGGGAGTCCCTTGGGAGATGGGGTGGTATAGAAATCTTGATATTAAATTAAATATTATTCTAAGTGCTATTGCTATTGCTCATAGTGTCTGCTTGAAATAGAGAAGGTCTATGAAAGAATGTAAAAGTGATCTTGGGAATGGAAAATAATTGAGTATCTGTGAAGGAAAGAGCTTCAGAAAAGAATGTTGGCTCTTGAAAACAGAGGAAAGCATATGAAGGAACTCTAAAGAACCTTGTCATTATTCTGTTTGGAATAACATGATATAGAAAGAAACTCTGAGGTTTTTTTTGAGATTCTGATCCTATCCTACAACAATAAGGACATTTTTGAGATGCCTGCTATGCCTGTTTCTGGACCTTGCCTACACGGAAGGTCTGACATCAATCTTGAAAGCCTTGGAGTTTGCCTTCTAGAGCTGGAATATGGTGATAGGTTGTTGAGGCATACCACTGTCTGCAGAACATCTACAAAAGACAAACACAAAAATAACACAGCTGATATTATACCTCAGTCAGGAATGGCCTCCACAACTTACCGCACAAGTAAGTATTGCTCCATTCTCTTGGAAACCACTGGAGAAATTTAGAAGAATTTAACTCTTAACTTTAATTTTGTAGTGTGGGTTGCTTATGGTAGACCGACAAACTAAGGTCCCCTTTGTTCTTAAGCTTCTGAAGGAAGAGTCAGCCAGGTGGACTGTGCTGCTCGTTAAGGATGCGTTATTAGATCATTTCCAGAACTTCATGAAAAGATTTAAAAGCTGCTTTTGATGCTGCTGCCAGAACAGCCACCACAAATCAGGAGATCTCACAAGTTGAAATAAGGAAATCATCAAGTTTGTGAGTATGTATCAGATTTCCAGTTGTACACCAGATGTATGCATTCATTGGACAGATCTTGCCCTGACTGCCCAGTTTTGGGAAAGATGTTCTGATGAACAGAGGGATGAATTAGTAAGACAGGCCATACTAGAGAATTTGGAAGAACTGTTTCAGGATTGTGTTTAATTGATGGGCACATAAAAGAGAAGAATCATGGAGGAAATAATGAGGACAAGACATTTTACAACCTTTCATCACCCTACCTGCTACCCCATTGCCTCCTGGGATCCATCCTTGACCACAATGGAGAAATAAATAAGGCGAATCTGAGTTTACGTTTACGTTTTTTACTATGGAACTATGTGGAAACCTAATCCTGGCTTGCCTCACTGAAATTCTTTCTTTTGAATCGGCTGGAAAATGCTGCATCTGAAGCAATGAAAGTCATAAGTATTAGCCCAAATCATTCCAGAACCTCAAATTTGGAAACTTCCCAGGCTCATCTCCCAAGAACTTAGCAGGTGGGCTTTCAGACAATGAAGAAGAGCTCAGACAGCCCAGCAGCAGACAAGTGCATTTGATTACCCCTTTCCCTTTTGCATTCCATAAGCATAAAAGGGAAAGCCTTCGTTCTTATAGACTTTGGCACAGCAACCAATTTCATAGCTGAAACTATGGTAGTCAGTCTGGGTGGCCCACATACATTGTTAGAGAAATATGCCAGCTGGGACAGCTGACAATCTCTTTGAGCTGGTCTTTTTTTTTTTTTTTTGCAATGTACAACTTCTCTGCAGTTGAAAATACACGATCATATAGAATGCTTGCCCCTGTCTATCACCGCTTCCTTGCACGTCTTTATTGTCTTGGAGACAGACTAGACACAAATGCACAATCAGGATATCCACGATGAGCAAGGAAGTCATTTCTCTTTCCTCTTGAAAATGTCAGCTGCATCACTTGTAGGTGCCAGACGCTTTCTTCTCTTCCATACCACTGCCTGAATCTCCTTCCCTATCAGAATAATATGCAAATTTCACTGACGTTATGGAAAAAAGAAACAGCTATCACATCTCATCCTATGGTGTCTGAATAAGCCATCAGCTTGAAACCTGCAGCTCAGATTCCTGTTAAAAGGCAACATCCCTATTGTCTATTGTAGTTAGCCTTTTTGAAAGAGTTTCTGGAGTTTCCCTTCTGAAGAGAGGATTCATTTGCCTTTGGCAGTCCCCACAACTGTTCCCCCCTTTTTTGTGTATAAAAAGGCAAAATAATTCTATTTTGAGCTTCTTTGTAATTATAGGCTTCTGAACTCTGTGATCATTAGTAGCCATTATGCATGGCATGGCCTCCTGTTTCAGATTTGCTAGCTTGCCTTCAGAAAGCACACATTTCCCTAAATGTCTTAAGAGGAGCTTATGACTTGATCCAAATGAAAGAGGGCCATGATTATTGGGACACCATAAATCATATTTGAATGCAAAGTACTGTAAAGCTCTATGGATTGTTTAATTGCCCTGTGGATTTCTTCAGTTTCATAAACGAAGCATTTACTATACCTTTGTCAAACACATACTGGTAGTCCTCAACTTACGACCACAACAGTGCAAAATGTATGTTGCTAAGTGAGAAATTTGTTAAGGGAGTTTTGCCCCATTTTACGAATTTTCTTGCCACAGTTGCTAAATGAATCACTAAAGTTGTTAAGTTAGTAACATGGTGTTAAGTGAATCTGGCTTCCCCTTGACTTCGGTTATCAGAAAGTCACAAAAGGGGGTCACATGACTCTGGGACACAACAACCATCATAAATATGAATTAGTTGTCAAACATGCATCCGAACGTAAATCACATGACCATGGGGATGCTGCAATGGTCATAAATGTGAAAAACGGTCAAATGTCACTTTTTTTTCCAGTGCCGTTCTAACGTCGAACAGTCACTAAATGAACTGATGTAAGTTGTGGACTATCTGATGACATCCTGATTTTTTTTTCAGAAGACCCATCTTTCCATGAGACTCATGTAAGAAATGTCCTAGAAAACCTTTGCAAGGAAAAGCTATTTGCTAAGTTGGAAAAATGTGCATTGTATCTTTCCCAATTGGACTATTTGGGTATTTTGCCTTATAGAGAGAATGCAAATAGATCCCACAGAGATGCAATCCATTCTGTTCTGACGAGCTCCTTGAAATAGGAAAGATTCTCAGTGTTTTCTGGGCTTTGTCAATTTTTATGGTTATTAAGTCATCCCTAATTTTTGCAGAAGCTCCCTCAACTTCTGGAAAAAAAAAAGGCACAAATATAAACAATCTACTTAAGAACAAGCTTTATGAGTTTCTTTTCTTCTGAGCAGCTACTCAGGCATCAGGATCCCAATGGCCCCTGTGTTGTTACAAACAGATGCTTCAATTCAGCTTTGGGATCTGTTCTCCTTTGGGTCTTTGGCAAAGGAATGGAAAGATCTCTTGCCTTGGGCATTTCACTTCAAACCTCTTCTCCCAGCTAAAAGGAACGATGATATTTTCAGCAAAAATATGAATTGTTTGATATGGATATGAATAATTGCTTGCTGTGAAAGCTGTCACTTGGAGGCATTTCTTGGCAGAAACAACCCACAGGTACACAAACAACCTAAGAATTTGGAACATCCGCAAAAGGCACAGATTGACTCATTACCACATTTCTCCCCTTTCCCCTGACTTTAATTTTTATATCGCTTACATTCTTAGCTCGCAGTACAAGGCTGTCAGATATACTTTCACACAAGGCTGAATATGATATTCCCTGGCCATAGCCCTCCCCCCACCAACAATCTAAAAGCCAAACAATTTTACAACCCCCCCACCCCCCCAGAATTGATTTTTCAGAAGCACTAAGTGCCAGGAGACAGGTGGTAGCCTTGCCTTGGGCATTTGCCTTCATTTTACCTCTTAAAACAGTAGCCTTTTGGGATTGGATTTGCTCATAATAGGGGTTGGCAACTATCTTCTGCTTGGGAGACCAGAGGCCACATCTGTGAGTAGATGCTGGGTAGATCTCCCTCTCTTTCTGGGGTGAATAGAGGTGCTTGGGAGGACTCTTCAGAGCAAACTAAAAAGATGTGCTTTCTTTCTTTGGGAAAGAAAAGGTGGCGTGGCCAATGGAGAAAGCAAGAACATACTCTGCAAAATATTGAGGCACCTCTTGTGGTTGGGAAAGAAATACTCATGGAGGGACGAGGAAGAGACCCAGGACAGAGGTGAAATTCAGCAGGTTCTAGCAGGTTCGCTAGAACTGGTAGTAAATTTTCTAAGCAGTTCAGAGAACCAGTTGTTAGAAGAAATCTCCTTTTGTTTTTTCCCCACTTAACACGGTTAATCCTGTAAGGAAGACAGGAAAAAAATATTCTGGTGTTGTTTCTAGCCTAATATTTATTGCTCTGCTTACAGAAACTGCCCACCCAGCCACATGACACCCCCCCCCCCAGCCACACCCACAGAACTGGTAGTAAAAAAAAAATTGAATTCCACCACTGCCCCAGGAATCAAAAGTACAACGTAAACACACATGGATATTTTTATATATATGGGCTCCTAACTACCCAAATTGTTACTATTTATTAAAATAGTACAGTTTCACATTGAGTCTGAGGTAGAATTATTTGTTTATTTGTTTGTTTATTTTTTTTTGTATTTCTAAGCTGCACATCTTCCTGAAACTGGGGCATGAATTACAAACTTAAATTTATTTTTATGATCACCATGCTTTGCTCAGAGATTTCTGGTATCCAAATATGAGACCCCGTTATGTGTAATCCTGTCATACCTGTGACTGGGCTAAGGATATCACAAGTTTCCCCCAGTCACTCCTCTCCACTCTTAGACTATGGATGTTTCCCTGGATGTTGTTTGCAGTCTTCCTGATGTTCAAGGTTACACAACCATTTGGGCAAAAGTGGACTTTTTTACCAAGAGGGCTAATTTTATTCTGTGGAAGAATCTACCATCTGTTGTTTCTAGACCACATTTTTATATAGGAGCTTAGACAGTCATGTGATTTGGATTATAGCTCTCAATTTACATCAAATTTTGGAAGACCCTCTTCTATTTAACATTCATACCCATTTGTCATCCTCTCATCATCTGGAATCAAATGGAAAGACAGAGACTATTACTCAATCATTTTATTCAAACCGTATTTGCACTGCTGTATCTCTCATTAAAAGAACAAGCATGTGCTGCCCTTACAAAATTTGCCTATAACAATTTACTATATTCCTCCATCAGCATGTTCCCTCTTTCAAACTATTTACAGCTACCATCCATGCCATCTGCCCTCCAGCACTTCTAATTACATTGTTCCTTGCCTGTCTTCAAGAGAGATTAGATCACACAATTCATTTTGAAGGAAGTTAGATTTGGCCAAGGCTGCTGGGTTTAAGCAAGGTGGCACCCTTCTGATTTGGTGGAGACTTTGGTGTGACTCTCTGCTATGTTTTTGCCTCCCGCCCTTTCAAGAATTTTGGCTCTTGTTACCTTGCCTATTTGCAAATATGCTTTGAGTGCACACATTAATTGTTCAACTACCCATTAGATTGAGATCTATATGAAGTAATTATATAGTGCCCCAAACCCTAGTATTTGGAAATTGGGCACTGTGGAATATCTGATTTGACAACATCTTCCATAGAGTGGAAATAATCTTGTAAAAGTCTTGGTGGGATAACATTTGCACATGTGGTGGTAATAATAAGAGAGAGATACTAGTAACTATTGTTCCCCTCCCTTTTTTTTTACAACCCTGTAATCCCTTTTTATCAGGGTGGAGTTGGAACCACTGAATGGAGCTGAGTATATACTGGCTGGATGCCCTTCCTGATGCCTACATGGAGTTTACAGCAGATATTTTCTCTTTGCACTCTGGTGGAGAAATATCCATCACTGCCTAGGATTGAACTTTCAACCTTCCAGGTGGGAGGCAAATGCCTTCACTTCTAGGCCACTTCACAGTTCAGATATTAAATATTAATCTTCACAATACCTTGTGGGCAGGGGTGGAATCCAACCAGTTTTGCTACTGGTTCGGTGCACGCACATGCCCGCCAAATGCGCTGCAGCTCTTTAAACTTTTAGAGGCACCAGAGGCAGCGGGGATCATCAGGAAGGCTCCGTAGATGCTCCAAACAGCTGATTCAGGTAAGTAAGGGGAAAAAAAGGAAGCTTGTATAAGGAAGGGCAGGGGCAGGTGAGCAGGGCCAATTTCAAATCTCTACTACTGGTTTGGGCGATGTGGTGCGATCCGGCTGAATTTCACCACTGCTTGTAAGCTTCTATTAGTCAAGTCAGTCGTATAGATCCAGAGTGAATGAAGCACTATAATCTGTGACCCTTGCAAAACCAGGCTATCTTTAATAGCAATAACAATACCATATTTGCCTTTTTGGAAAAGAATGGAGAGGGTCATTAGGACTGCTTGTTAGTACTCTGCTCTCTGTAGTTGCATGCCTGCAGCTTCACAAATATGAAATGAAACCAACAAATGTAGAGCAGAAAGTGTGGAGATTCACATAATTCTTTTTCTGCCTGAGAATATCTTTATGTCAGTTGAGGATAAAGCCTTAGTTGAATGTGCAGTGATGTAGATACAAGCAAACTAGTTTAGCTGTACAAGGAGAACTTCTAGCTCAACAGAACTGACATCTACAAGAATAGCTGTATCTTGCTCAGATCAAAATAGGCATTGATGGTTAGGGATAATTTCAATATAGTAAAAGGAATCTGTTGTTTTTCTGAACATTTCCAGTTATGATTGCTTCTACTGAACTTTGGTCAGGGTTTGGTAAGTGAGTCACATTTTGATATAGGGTGAGCATGGCAATCTCACAAATGGCAGCAATCTCCCATATCTGCCAGCATCACATCTTTGGAGAAGACACAGTAGAACAATTCCATTGTGAACTAATCAGAGTCACATTTTTGTCTATGTCTGTGAAATTATGTCTTTGGGATAATTGATGGACAACTTCCAAGTGACAGTCTCATTCCTTACTTGTGCTGCCAAACATAAGAACAAGATATTTCAAATCACCACTCATAACTTGATTGCAGGTACTTGATAGTATCATCGCTTTGCAAGAGAATGAAAAAAACTCTGCTGATAATGAGATGCCCAAATTCAATTCAATTCAATCCTTTGATGTCAATGCACAACATGTGTGCAGTGAAATTGAATTCCAACATAAGTAGTGTATATAATAATATCCCAGTAATCAAGAAGTTACTGAGAACTAGCCCTCAAATCTAACTTAGAAAACATCCATGTTCCATTTAAATCTAAAATGATACTATCCATAGTGGATATGACATAGGTCTGCTCAGTGGGATTGTTTGGCTGCTATATGCTGACACACAGTCAAATTTTATTAGTTGTTCAGATTTAGGGACTTCACAATTAGAGAAATCCATATATTTGATAAAACGTTCAATAATGTGACATTCTCAATCTTCAAATCTGACTGGAACCTTTGGTATAGGCCAGGGGTGGGCAATTACGGCTCCTTCATGACTCGTGGACTTCAACTCCAGAATTCCTGAGCCACCCATGCTAGATCAGGAATTCTGGGAGTTGAAGTCCACAAGTCATGAAAGAGCCAAGGTTCTCCACCCCTGGGCTATAGTAACTAGAAAGTAAAAAAAAACAAGTAAAGAAGACCAGACTAATGGCAACAAATACAATAATCAATCTTGGAACTGATAATAATATATTTAAATAGTACTATATAGGTTCTGTCTTTTAGGTTCAACAAAAGTAAAGGAATAAGTATTCAAGAAATAGGCCACAAACTATAGCACATGCTAAGGCAACCATGAAGTTCTTGAAAAAAAATTCAGATATCATACCTACCAAGATTAAAATTGTACAAGCTGAATAGAATTTTGAATATGGATAGCCCTGGGGTGGTCAGTCGTAACTTTGAATGGTCACTAAGTGACAATCGTAAGCCAAGGACTACCTGTACAAAAATGCACCTATTTTCTTGTTTCTTCCTATGCATTCAATATTAAATGCTAGAAAATAATGTCCTCAATAATTTTATATGCAGAAAGAGACCCTATCCAACCAGATAAGCCTTACTCGTTATAACAGGAAGGAATCTGTTACTTCTTAGCATAGCTGCATATTATATTAATTCCTTGGGTAAACCTATTTATGAAAAGCATTAGCCCATTTCACACATATAAAGATTACAGAGGAGCCTTATATCTTCCTCAAGAATTTCCCTGCCAGATAGAGACAAATTTGCTCTGTTTTGCCAACTTTTCTGCTTGATGCAGGCCAATTAGAGTTCAAAAGGCAAACCACACGCTCCTTCTATTTAAAATAGAAATATTTAATGAGCAGTTTTCCTAAACCTCTGTCATACCACGGTATGTGAACGCTTCTTTATTGGATCCTAACATTTGTGATATCCAGAATCACATCTGCCAATCTAAATTAGATTAAACAGATTGGCTGCCTGTTTGTGTATCATCATCACCATTATTATCAAAGCCCTAACAGAATTCTTGGCCTGGCCCAGAGTTTAAAATGACACAGATTCTGTTTCCAGGCTTCCAATGTAATGATAAGATGCAAAGCAGTATGGAGCAGGTGAAAGAAAAATATTTTTTTTCATTGTTACCTACATTTTCTTATTTACCAGTACAGCCTTCCTTAATCCAATGTCTGGATTTTAAAATCTGGTTAAAGAATGGTGGGGTTTGAAGTGAGTGATTTTTGGAAGCCATCATGTTGGGGAGATGCAAGGCTGGGTACAATTCTGGCTTTGAGAAGGGAGACCAAAGACAGAAGTGGCATTTCTGTAGCTAAATGCTCCTGGAGTAGCCATTCCAATAGATTCCTGGGGAGAAGGGAGGGGCAGTTGTAAAAGACACTACAGCACAGGGAGTCCTCAATTTATGACCACGATTGATCCCAGAATTTCTATTGCTAAGCGAGACATTTGTTAAGTGAATTTTGCCCCATTTCACGACCTTGTTAAGTGAATCACTGCAGTTAAGTTAGTAATACAGTTGTTAAGTGAATCTGGCTTCCCCACTGACTTTATCAAAAAGTCGCAAAAGGTGATCACATGACTCCAGGACACTGCAGACATCATAAATACGACTCAGTTGCCAAGCATCTAAATTTTGATCACATGGCTATAGGGATGCTGCAACGGTTATTAAGTGGGAAAAATGGCCGTGAGCTTATTTTTTTTCAGTGCCGTTGTGACTTTGAGTGATCACTGGTTGTGTGATCTACCTGTAGCTTGGTATGGACTCGGAAAGCATCTGGTAAAGTAGACCTATGCAGAGAAGCCTGAATCAATTTTTGTTTTTCAAATCAAGGTGGATATTATAATCCTTTTAGCCCATTTGAGAGGACAAGTGGAAAAAAAAATAGTTTCCCCTCTATAACAGATTAATAGCTTATAGAAGACCTGGACAAGAACATCCTGTTCAGCTTCAGCCACTACATGGCACTGAGTCCTATATTCATACCAAATTAAATTAACTATTGTGCAATATAAATTACATGATGGCAGCCAACCTAGAACTCTACTTCATGTATAATTAATCACTTGGCCGTTTTTCAGGGTACAGAAACCAGAACTTCAAAACTCTGTGCTGGATTTCTGGCTGAGGAAAAATGCAGTTGATGGATCAAAGCAAGCAGCATCTCATAAAATGGTTATGCCCCCAAATTCTGTGCTTTTTAATCCAGTACTAGCAGAATCCTATGTTGGCTGCTAGGCACTATGCATCTGTTTACTTATAAATGAGCAGCACGGAGTAAGACTAAAAGCTCTCATCCCATAAATTAGGCAGAGAAACACAATTCTACATTTGCGTAATAAATCAAGAAAGGTGCTGAAAAATGAGATGAAATTACCAGGTTTCCCCCTACCCACCCACCGACTTTTTTCACTTGCAAGCACTGAAAAGCAGTTTCAGCAGAGATGTTAGTTAAACAGTAAGTGTAAAGTGAAGATAGAGGTTTCAGTTCTCGACTACTGTATCACAACCTTTCCTTCTCAGCTGTTTTTCAAATTACACCTTTCCATCTTCCTTACCATGCAATTTACACTTTGGCATGATGGATAGTTTATTCAATCATTTTATTGAATGATTTATTAAATCATTTGTTCTGATCAGAGTTCAAAGACAATATTTCCTTTGTTCTCTCTTTTCAAAGTTAGGGTATAACTGTGGCTCCTGATGTAAAGGGGAGCAAAGAAAAGTGGCTTCCATAATTTTTACAGAATTAGTTTATATTGGAGATCAGATCTTCCCTTCTCTACTGTTCTCAACCACAATGTGGTTGCTGCTTAAACGTTGCTTTCCCATACGTTGCCTTGAAAAATGGCCCTTTCCTTAACAGCATAATTTCTCTATTTCCTGACACTCAGAGTTTAAGTCCCACAGAGTTCAGTTAGACTTACTCCTTGGTTAAACATGTTCTTTTGGGTTATGGCTAAAATATTCATTTTTCAACAAGAGTATTTATAGTTGTTTTTCCGTAGTTATGCATGACAATATTGTTTTATACTCCTGCTGGGTGGTCTCTCCAATACTCAGCCACTAAGGATGGTATGGCCAAAGAATCATTCTGGTTTCTAATGCTGAAATCTTTGTAACAGTTAAAAGCAGTAGGAACTATACAGGTCAAATAAAAAAAAACACCATAGCAGCACTAGTACCTTCATAAAATTGTAAACTTTACAACAATAGTTGAGATGTCTTAAGTCCCAAGTGTCAGAATAGTGAATTTCAGGATTTATAGCATGAAATTATGAAATGTTCCCCATCATTTACCTTGGTGATATTTTCCCCCCTTTCCCAGCACATTTTAGTTTCTGCAAAGTTTTTTTTATCTATTTTTAAGGGAATTGAATCTGCAGTTTATATGTGCACCTTATTGCCCCTAATCTAAATATGAGATTAGCAAAGCATGAATCATGGAAATTAAACTATTCCTGAGCATGTAAGAAGATAGTTGAGAAGTTGAGAAAGAGCTCCCATCTAAAAGGATGAATCAGAGAGAAACTACAAATCTAGATCCTGAACACAGATATTATTTAGTTTAGCACACATTCACCTAGCCTGGACAGTCTTCAGAACCTGTCTTTTGTCTGATCTGATTTTCAGTTCATCAGTCATCCCCCATGACTGTGACTAGGCATCAATGCAACGATTTTTGATTAAATGATGTCTATGTATCAATATTTCATCAATGGTTTCATGTACCTTATATATTATATATTAACCATTCAGTGACAATCAAGCTTGCAGAAACTAAAGCACAAATCCTAGGATTCAAGCTCTAAAGCCCTCAGCACCATCTTGTGAAAAAGGCTATCCAAGTAGGAAAAGAATCCAACGCCAACTGGAATTCCTCACAAGGCTATAATAACTAGCATACTATAGGTGGTCCTTGGTTTTCAACAATTTGTTTGTTTGTTCAAAATTACAAGAGCACTGGAAAAAAAAGGCTTACAACTGGTCCTTGTACTTACAACCATCACACACAATCAGATTTAGGAACATGGCAACCACCGTATTTAAGACGGTTATAGTACCCTGGATAACATATGATCACCATTTCGGCAATCTCCGACAGGCAAGGTCAATGTGGAAATTTGGATTTCCTTTACAACTGCATCGTTCACTTAACAACTACAATAATTCACTTAACAATCACGGCAAAAAGATCCCAAAACTGGACACAATGGAATTAACAATTGCCTTGCTCAACAATGGAAATTTTGGTTCCAACTTTAATCATAAGACAAGGACTACCTATGAAGCCATGGAAAAGTCCAGGACAATTAACAGAACTATTCTTTTTTTGGCAAAGACACTCCACGGGGCATCTAAGGTAGTTTTTGTAGCATAACTGGCAAATTGAAAAAATAGAGTAGAAGCTATAATCCTAGCAAGAGAAAAGCCATTCATCATTTTAACTTGAATAATCAAAGTGTATGGGAATGGACTACTCCCTCCTACATGATTTACTGCTTAACACTGATGATATATTGTGTCAGTGAGGAATGAATGAGAAATTACTATATTAGTAGCAGGGTATCCTTCCTGATTTATCCCATTTATCTCACTGGATGTCACCATTACACTGGCAATGTCAAATTTGACTAGATAATAGGAATGCAGAGGCCAGGAGTGCTTGTAGGCTAGATTGATGGGTGAATAGCAAATACTGTACATGTTGTAAGCAACCTCACATCCAAAATTCAGCTGAAAACACCATCTGAAAACTGTCTGGTAAAGAACAATTGGGAGGGAGAGTGAATCATTGCCTCATCCCTTCAAGCACCTTGAAGTTCTTGCTGCATTGTAGAAGAAAACCCAAAATATATGTACATTTATGCCATAAATCAGCAGAGTCATTTTGGTTTTTTCTCTCCTCATTCCAAACTAAGATATTTCAATGACTGTAATACACAAATTATTTCTTCCAAAGCCAAGCCAACGTAATAATAATAACCCTCTCCATACATAATGCACTGCTTCTGTGGTTTGCAATTTTCATGTATAATTGAAGTGGCTGGTTTACAAGGCATAGTAGCAAAAGGGAGATTTGTACAAAAAAAAATGCCATCACATTTCTCGAGGGGCCTCTCAGAACTGTGAATAGAAAGTGAACCCACACAATGGGTGGCCTTCTTTCCCCTTTTCTAACGAGGGTTTCAAAATTTCCTCTTCTCTCTTCTTTTTGAGATAGTGTATACATGAAAGAAAATATTATTTTTGATTGGTCCAAATAAGAGCACTATGCTGTAACCGTACTCTTTTCTCTTAATGTATGGTTTTGGCTATATATTTTCATGGTTTCTCTTAAGTCATTTGCATTAATTCTGCTCAGTGTTAACCAAAAAAAGATTCTGTACATAGCTACAGTACATAGAGAAAGCACTTTTGCTAGAAAAATAATATCTCATTCTTATTTAGTACATATATTTTGGATGGCTAAGGCCAAGTCACAGAGGTATGTGTGTGCAGGTGTCTTGGAGTTTTGGTGGCTGCCTGAACTCCCTGCAGTTTTTCTTGCAAGGTTTCTGAAGTAGTTTGCCATTGGCTCCTTCCTAGGGCTGAGAAAAAGTGACTGGCAAAGGTCAACCTGCTGGCTTTGTGCCTAAAGCAGGTCTTTTAATTTCTACTTAGGTGCCTTAACCATTACACCAAGCTTTCTTCTCAGCCACAAAGACAGACCACCGAATTGATGGTGTTTCTGGACTTGCTCTTATTGTACTAACAAGGTTAGCAATTGCTAACTAGAAGGCATGAATGAAAAGTAATGCTTCCAATGTTATAAGTTGCACTAGAAGCTCTGGCATTTTCTTTAGCACCTGTTCTTCCACTTCACTTGGCAGGAGAAAAGTGCTATAGCTGTTGTCTGTGAACTGGAAGCCTAGAGTAAATACTCATCAGGGTGCTCTAACAAGGCATTATAATTTAATTTTTGACTACTGAAGAAGTCTCTCCATTTGACATTTACCACTGAATGCAGGTTGTTTGTGATGGTGGCCGTGTGATTCAATAGTGTGCACGGCTGGGATTAAAAAATGGTAAAGATGGTGAACCAGGAAGTGTTGACTTCTGTTATCAAGAAGCTGTGGCAGCAAACAATAAGTTTCACATGAGAAAGGTTGATCAGCTGATTAAGGAAAATTGGTGGTTCACTCAAGGAGAAATTGCTGCCAAGTCTGGAGTTTCACAAAACTGTGTGGATCACATTGCTGGTTTTCTTTGTGTAAGATGGGTTCCAGTTCATGCTGATGCGGAGATGAAAGGTTCAAAAGTTGAGATTTGCCAACAATTGTCACATTGCAGGAATGAAGGTGAGGAATTTCTTCACAGCATCATGACCACCATCTTCATCATTGTGATCCAGAAAAGAAGTATCAGAAGATGGAAGATCATCACAAGCTTCATCGTAAAAAATAAATCAATAAAAAACTCATATTTACAGTGTTGGGATAGAGTTGTATTATTCATATTGATTTTCTCAAACCTGGCACCACTATCAACAGAGAATTACATAGAGACAAAGTGTAGAGTTCATTCACAATTGCTTCAAGAATTTGTCCATCAATAACAGAAATGGGTGATGAAGTGCAAAAGTAACTACCTGTAAATGCAGGTAACAAGGTAATATTTGGAACATCGAATAACAGAGTTAGAAGGATCCTTGGAAGTCATTTGCTCAAACAAGGGACCCTATACAATTTCAGACAAATGGCTATCCAAGCTCTTCTTGAAAGCCCCCAATGTTGGGATATCTGCAACTTCTGAAGGCAAGCTGTTCCACTGATTGATTATTTTCACCGTTAAGAAATTTCTCCTTAGTTCTAGGTTGCTTCTCTCCTTGATTAATTTCCATCCCTTGTTTCTTGTCTTGCCTTCTGGTGCTTTGGAAAATAGATTGATAACCCCCTCTTCTTTGTGGCAGCCCCTCAAAGATTCAAGTTCAAATATTCAAGGATTATTTTCTTATTTCATTCATTAAACTATTTCTATTTAAACTAAATTTATGGAGCTGAAGGCATTACTTTTAATTCAATGCTTGAATTACTTAACTTTTTAAATAACAAAGAAGAGACAAGATACCACATCAGCATATAATGACGCTAACAGTACTAGGAGTAATTAGTTAAAAATAACTATTAGTTATTTTTTATAACTAATAAAATTACTTATAAAAATAATTATTAGTTAAAAATGACTATTTATTATGTCTGAAAAACAAATACCAAATACAAGATATTCATCTCCAAAAGACAGATGACACAAAGGAATGAATGAATTACTAATCCCAACAGACTGAGAAATAAAGCTATTTTTAACTTGTCTGCCATTTTTTCCTCTACAAAGGTATTAGTCTGTTCAAAATTTGCTAATTTGGCACTACTGTAACTCTTTAATAAGATTTAGGTTAGTTGCTTCTTTTCAGGTTCCTAGATTTTTCTTGTTTTACTGATGTTTCAGTTCTCAAGACCCTTCTCTAAATCCACTTGTCTGCTGGGAAGCACAAGAAAGCACAAGAAAAAGTATCATTTTCCTGCGTGGATCCTCCCATACTGATTTGAGAGTTCACTTTTATTATTAATACATTACCTGAAAGAAGACTTGCCAGTTATCTACAAAACATGACATGACACTTGACATTTATTGATTTAAAGTTCGTCTAGAGAGCAAATCAGCAGAAGGCCCAACATCCCATCAGAACAGAAAGCCACGCGAAACTCAAAATTGATCCGTTGTACTATTGTAGCTAGGATGCCAGAAGACTCTTGGTTGTTTCTGGCATTATAAACAAAATTGCTGGAAATTATTCAGCATGATGGTGAAAACCTTTTTTTTTTTTTAAAATGCACATGTTAGAGAAACAAGTTACTAAAATACTATCTCTTTTTTGGGGCCTACTTTTTCTTCTCCTCACACGTCTGGCTGAAATTTGAGAAACATCCACATTTGACAGTCCATTTACAAGTTAACCTTCCTGATCAGCCACAAAAGCCATCCAAATAAGTCTTAAAGTAAGAAAATCACTTTCTGCAATTTGGTAAAAAGAGCACACTCTGCTATTTAAAGTTCAGCCTATTTGGAGACCGGAAGTTAGAAGCAGGAGGCAAGCAAGAAAGCACAATCTATGCAAAAATACAGGAAATAGGTATTAGATCTTGATTTTGGAAATCCTATTCCTCGGTGCTTAAGACCTACTTATTCATCTCAGGTTTAGTGCCTATTAAACGTATTAATTTATTTATCATTCTTATAGACTGCCACATTGCAGCAAGACTCATTCCGGTTTACAATATTCCGATTAAAATATATCAACAAATATAACAAATGCTGAGGCCCTAGAAAGAGCGCAAAGAAGAGCACAAAAATGATAAGGGATTTGGAAGCTAAACTGTACGATGAATGGCTAAGGGAACTCTTCATTTACCCTAATGAAGAGAAGGTTTGGGAAAAACATGATAGCTGTCTTCCCATATTCTAAGGGCTTTCACAAAGAAGAGGCCATCGATTTAATCTCCATAACACCTAAAGGTAGAACAAGAAGCATAACAGAAGATGCTTTAGTTTTTTTTTCTTTATTGTCGATAGCTTAAGTTTTGCATTAGTTGATACCATGTTCATTTTAAAGAGTGTTATTGTGGTTGTTTTGAATCATGTTTTGCGCATAAAAATGGATGAGGGTTCAACTGTATTCTCAAAATCAATATCCTGGATTTTTAAAAATCATATCCAGCAGACACCCCTCTGGATATGTTCCAGGCAAAACCTGACAACATTACATTTTAGACATGGAGAAAATAAATCCAGCCAATCAGGTGGCATGATATGCCACATCAGTATTGTCATTAAAATTACCATTGAACAAAACCAAAATCATAACAGTTGTGAACTGCTACCTATTTATTTTTCTTCCTATATTTGTAAATTATCCATGTATTTAGATATACATGCGCATCATGTCTTTACCAGACAGGATGTCACAACTTTAGTGCAAACTTTCAAATTCTCTGCAATTCTTAATTAGGCAGAAAATAGGAATGAGAAGAGGGGGAGAACACAGAGCCATCAAATATTTATAATCTGTAATTAAAAGCTGAGCCTATGGCTTAACAGTAAGTTTTCTTTCTTCGTCCCCACCCCTTTTCTGTTTCCCATTGTGCCTGGTGAGTAATCCTAGGGAATGTATAAACCTGAGTCAGCCTAAGGAGGACTCTATCCTTATATAGTTTGAGAATAAGCCATGGAATGTTTCCAATCTTAATCATTATCTAAGATGTTTTCTAGTGAAGATGTGCTTTTTTTCATGGGGGGGGGGAGGGTGGTGGAATAGATTATGGGGTTTTTCCCATGATTGAGTTAGTGCTATACCCCAAGTTGTTTCTGCTACAACAAAACATCATAACATTTGTTGTTCCCGTTGCCAGTTCCCATCCTGCCTCTGTTGCATCTGTTCATTACACAATCACATGCTCCTGTTTTGCTGGTGTCTCAGCTGTTCTTGGGAAAATTGTTGGTTTTCTCTTCTAGTTTTGTTGGCATATCCAGTTTCAATGTATCACCAGACAGCAGAGAAAATACCCATCAGACAGGGGTAATAGAGCAGGGATGGGGTGGTTCTGACTGTTTGGGACTTATTACTCTGCCCCTTCTCTCACACTCCATTTGGGCATCTCCCAAGCCGGAAGAATGTGAAACAAAGAAACATATGGAGAAGCCCCAAGATTGCAATATTTCGAGAGAGAACAATGTCTGTCATGATTGGGATACTTGCTAGTTCCTGTAGAGCAGCATTTCCAACCGTAGTCATTTCCAAGTATGTATTTTAAACCCCAGAATTTCACAGCCAGAATGGCCATTATGAGGATTCTGGGAGTTGAAGTCCCAGAAGTCCATACATTTAGAAGTTGTCAAGTTGGGAAGCTCTGCTATAGAACATGAATAGTCAACTGTTGGTCAGCTATGTTTTTCTCCATGGGGAAATGGTTGAAACTGGAAAAAAATATGCAAAGAAAATAACAACAAAAACTCAGTCCTCACTTTGACAGCTGACATTCTGACAGACGCCATTTTTAACATTGTCAATATGGAATTGTACAAATAGGGCCCTCTTCTTTCGCATATAAAAGAGTGTGATATGTTCGTGTCAAGGTAGTGTCAATACAAAAATATTAAATTCACCCCATTTTTTTAAGCTGAGGGCAGTGGTGGAGATCTGCTCTCCTTGAAATGAAGGTCAGTTTGCATGGCTCTCCCAAGGACGAATGCTTGCTCCTTACGGCTCCCACTATGTATATGCTCTATCCACATTAAGTTTTACCTTGCCATTGCAAATGTCCACTTTCAAAGTTTATAGGGGCAAGTAAAGTTAACTACATACAAAGATAAACTTGATGTTTATCTAACATAGGAAGGATGTTTCTAGAAAAAAGCACCTCTCAGCACAAGCCAAGAGCCAGGAGAAATCTAGAAAAAATGCCCATGTGACAGTTCTTTGAACCTTCTTTAATTTAAATATATATAATTTATTTGCATCATTATGCAGCCTATGCAATGAGAGCATGGTCAACTCAAGATATACTACAGGCTTGGCTTATATTAATAGTCAATAAATAAGTAAATAGGGATTAAACTTGTTTTGTATATTTCCATTTCCTATGTCAGCTTCCTTCAGGGGAATAAAGGATGCTGATAAAGGAATTGTTCCTCACAAAATTATTGCCTGAAACCATTAAAACAAGGCATATCAAATGGAAGCCCTTTGATTTTAATATGGATTTGCTTTTTGGATTTCTGTACTTTATTACAGTAGCTTGCAATGTGTTCCTTTCCTTTCCCACCCCCTACTCATCAACTATCTGTGTACGTTAGCAACACTGAAATAAACAGTTCATTTTTTTTCCCAAAAGTATCAAATCTATTTTAAATATCAGATGTGTAATAGCTTTGGGATAATTAATAAAGTAAACATGTTTTCAAATGTGTGGAAAGACAATGGTGGGTCTGGGTATCTTTTTTTCCTTCTTCTTTCTGTCTCTTTCAATGCAGAACAAAGTCTGCCTCGACAGCTGGCTGGGCCCAGTAAACAGATGTTATAAAAAAGTACATCCCCCACCCCAATTTGTGAACATTCTGTTAAGCCAGAGAGGTTGGGAAAAAAAGCTCCTTTCTATTCAGAATCCCCACGTTACAACCTTTTGTTTAGCATGCTGATGAGAAGTCTGTTAAGTGGAGATGGACTCTAGCCAGCTGTTAAGCACTGGCAGCACAACAGTCTTCCTGCTATTCACTGTCCTCTAAAAATCAAAATCAGGCGGCGTGTTTGTTGCCACTTTCTATCTCTCACTAATTATTATTTCTCATTGGGGTCTTGCTATTCCAACATCCTAGATAGAATCAGACTTTGCACCGTTAAGTACCAGAGCTAGCAATACTTTTTTAACAGTCAGAGAAGTTGGATAAAGTTGTGTTTCAAAATGGGTTCAAGCCCTTAGAAATTGCACATGGATTGTTTAAAAGGCTCAAAAGCTTTGACAACATCAGTCTGGGGAAAAAAAATGATCTTTTGCCTTTTGTTACAGGCAGTTGTTCTTTGGTATTTAACAGGACCCTAGAAAGGTCTCTCTAAGAATGAGAAGAATCCTATCAAATCGGACCCAAGATTCAAATGCAGGATCTCGCTGTAAGATAATGAAGTTTTCTTAATAATAATAATAACCAGGGCTTGGGACCTGGGTACTTACGGGACTGCCTGTTGCCACCATCAGCCTCCCACCGGCCAGTACGTTCAGTACAAGGCGGGCCTCCTTGGGGTCCCATTGCCTGGACATTGTTGTCTGGCAGCCTTCGAGGGTTCGAGCTTTCTCTGTGGGGGCACCCTCCCTTTGGAACGAACTGCCCCCGGAGATCCGGACCATTACAGACCTGCGGACCTTCTG